>OZ038399.1:11324432-11587911 GCA_964036045.1 Eutreptiella sp. 'Long Island Sound 2002' | reverse complement strand
CCGGATTTTGTCGTTCAGGTCGTTGATCAGCTGCGGGAGCGAGAAGCCCTCCCGGGTCGAGCTGTGGGAGCGCCCGGACCCCGCGCCCCGCGAGCCCCTGGCCCACGACGACCAGCTGGCAGCGGGGGGCTCCCCGACGGCACGCGGCGGCGAGGCCTTGTTGTGCGCATGCGACTTTCTTGGGGACGCCGCAGAGCCCCTCGCGAGGGCCGGGTACGAGGCGTGACGGGCCAGTGCCGGAGTGGAGGCCAGGCCCCGGGGCGGCGGGCGGTCCTCTGGGCCAAGAAGGTCCGGGAGGGGCCACGACAGGGGGTTGGCCGGCGGCGCGGACTGCGCGCTCAACGAGCCCCGCGCCGGCGGCGAGACGGTCCTCCAATGCGCCGGCAGCCGGAAGGACCCCCCCGACGGCCGCGCCGCGGGCCGGGGCGTGGGCGTGTCGCTGTCCGCGCGCGACCGCCGCAGCGACGGCAGCGCCTCGACGGACGGGCTGGACCCCAGAACGGGTTGCGTCGGGGCCCCGGCGCAGCCCGCGGGCGGCGAACAGGGCTCGGGGGCCAGCACCACCGTCTCTGAGAGGGACAGGCGCGTGGAGCCGGCGTCCGACCTCCTGGGGACTCGGGATTCGGACAGGGACAGGCGGGTGACGTGCTGCACGGCGTTGACCTTCGTCTGGTGCGGGTCGAGCGACGGCCGGCCGTATCGAGGCAGGGGGGCCGCCCCGGACCCGGACCAGGGGAGCAGAGGCGAGGGGCGGCCCTCGTCGATCTCGCCCGGCAGCGGCGGTGACGGAGGGGCGGCCGGGGCTCCGAGGGACCGGGACGGCGGCACGCCCTCCGGCTGCGCCAGCGCCACGGCGTACAGCACCCGGGGCCCCACCGTGAGCTTGGAGACGCCCTGGAGCACGTCCAGGAGCGCGCCGTCGACGCACGCGACCCGCCCCCGGACCCAGCGCGCCGCGGCCGCGGGCCCGTACTGGAGGCCCCCGGCGCCGACCAGCACGGTCCCCGCCGCGGCCCCCACGATGCGCGCCGGGGTCTCGTAGCCCAGCAGGCGGGCCAGGGCGGTGTTGGCGAAGCCGATGCAGAACAGCTCGTCCAGGACCAGCACCGGCGTCGCCAGGTCGCACAGGATTTGGTGGTACTCCTGCAGGTGCAGCCCGCTCGGCGCCGCGTACTCCGTGACGTCCTGCAGCTGCACGCGCCACAGCGCCCGCCGCACCCACGCCATCCGCGCCAGGACCGTCACGGTGTCGCACGACCCCGCGGGCTGGACCCGCAGCGGGACCGCGTGCGCGTCGCGGGTGCAGGTGAGGGGGTCCAGGAGGGGCTGGTCGCATAAGACCACGAGACTTCGGAAGTTGACCCCCTTGGCGCAGCAGTTCAGGACGCGGCGATGCGCTTTGCACACGTCGGTGAGCTCCCATGTCTCGGTGTCAAGGAAGCTGGTCCCCCCCACGGACGGAGGCTCGAGGGTCTCCGACATGTATTTGATGGCCATCAGCTCGCTGCACATGTACCACACGCAGACCACGGAGGAGCCCGCCCCAGTAAACAACGTGAAAAGGTCCGCGGACAGAGAGGGGAGGGTGCCCACCGCGGTGACCGCCAGCAACGGCACGGCCGCGGGGATCCGCACGTCCGAATACTGGGCGATGCTGCACACGGTGCCCACCGTCAGGCTCAGCACCAGAAGGGCCGCGCTGACCACCCACCCCGTCCGCCAGGGCTCGATGGCCGTGCAGCGGTCGTGGTCGGCGCACCGCATCGTGAGCGGCACCATGACACCGAAGAACACCATCCCGCAGCCCGCCACGGCCCCGAACAGGCGTTCGGCCTTGCAGCGCCGTGACAGCGCGAACGAGGCGCCGTGCGGCTGCGACTCCGGGTCCTCGGCGTCGATGCCCCGGGCGTCGGGCCCCATGCCCTGCTCGAGCAGCGGCCGCTGCTTGGCGAACAGGAGCACCGCGACGGCGAGCTTCGTGCACATTTGAAAGGGGCCGTAGCTCAGGAGGCATGCCACGGTATGGGCCTCTGGGTGGAGGGGCCGCAGGGCCTGCGCCCCCAAGACTGCGACCCCCGACAGCAGACAGACCAGGCTGTGGAACTTGGCCACCGCGGACAGGGCGAGGCTGTGGAAGGGCCTCACGGCGGGATTCAGGCGGAGGCTGGCCCCCACCACCAGCGACAGATGCGCCCCGAGCACCGCCAAAGTGGTGAAGGCGTCGAAGGGCAGACTGGATAACGGAATGGACAGGGCCCCCAGAAGTACAACGGCCAGCAGCGGATAAATCGGCTGGCGGTCCACCCGCACGGGGGTAGAGGGGCTGGATTCGATCTTGGGGGGCCACACTGGGAGTACCGATTGCAGTCCCGTTGTTGTCCAACTTGATTCGGCCATGACAACGCCCAACGAAGCAGCTGTGAAGAGGCACGTTCTGGGGCATCCCTTGTCCCGAATTCGCCACGTCAATCTCTCACGCATAGGGCACCCCCCACCCCCTTGGGTGTTGTGCAAGCTCGATTGTGTTGTGCTTGCGACAGGGGAGCTCGCACATGCATTCCAGTGGTCCCTCGTGGCTTCACTAGGCCCAATTCCTGTTTGGTGACCCTCTATCATAACCCTCTTTCCCCTTTTCTGCCAGGCAACCTCCAGCAACTCCAGCAACCTCCAGCAGCCTCCGGCAATCTCAAGCAGCCTCCACCAACGTCCAGCAACGTCCAGCCAACAACAAAGCGAATTTTCGACACTGCACTCCAGGTGAACTTGCAAGCACCCTTTCCAGCCTTTGGCGAGTGAAGTCATTTTGTCCAATGACCTGTGCTTTGCTGCTATTGCGTGTAGACTTGTGCTTCTCGGGTGGCTGATAGACATTTGCGCGGGCAGTTCACATACCCCCCCCCCCTTGTATAAGCTACGCTAAAGTCCCAAATTAATACGGTCCCTACGCCTACTGTAGCTTGGACACGGGCGTAGCTTGCGCGCGACACATACAACTACCGACACCGGGTGCCCAGGTTCAAAAAGAGAGGATTGCATGGTGAGCTGGCGCAAGCAAGGGGAATATAATGCACAAGGATACCAAAAATCAGAGCTATGTGGGTTTAAGTAGGCAAACACTCACAACAAATGTGTCCATGACTCTATGTGACTCGCAAATTCGTCACGAAACCCATGTGTTATGTGGCTGCACTACATTTGGTACCAAATTAAAATTAGGTCCCAAATTAATACGGTCCCTACGCCTACTGTAGCTTGGACAAGGGCGTAGCTTATACAAGGGGGGGGGAGGGTATGACCCCGGCATTCGTGGGTTCCATCTAACTGAGGGCCAAACGCATCCCAACCCCTCCCATGCGCAACAACCAGAAAAATTTGTCAACAGGCGGGGGGAACCCTCGATTTCTACGACGTGGCTGAAGCCGATGGTGACAATGAGTTGGACAATTTGCGCTGTCTGTGGTTCACGCAAGCAGTCCAAATTTTTTTTGTACGCGCTGTGTCACTCTTTGCCCCTGCGCTCGCGCAACGACCACCCTGCCGGTCACACGGCGCTTTTCTTGACGCTGCTTGTGCAACTGCGGTCTTGTCCAATGTCCGCCCCAGGGTCCGCAATAAGCCCAGGTGGACTGTGTGAGAGACACCAATTGCAATGCGCTTCCACTCAGGATCTGCAAAAGGAGACTCTCTTCTCCCGGTTGGGGGGGGGGGGCTAAAGGGCCTGGGTCGGCACGCGGGCTCAAAGGGGGGGAGGGGTTATCCTAGTGAGGTGCAAAACACAGCACAAGGGGAAGAAAAAAAAAATTCGCCGTTCATAATCGCCAAGTGTCGGCACACGCCAACCCTGCCAGACGTCGGCAGACGCAGAACCTTTTCTGTGCCGGATGCCGCCAGACACAAACCCAACCACCCGCCGCACACTAGCATCAAGTCTGCTGCGTAACCCCGCCTTCTCAGTGGCCAAAAGTGGGCGGAATGGCTATATAACCCCTGTGTTCTCAGGGGTCCCCAACAAAGAAGACAAAATCAGAAGTGGCAACATCACCCCTGCCTTCTCAGGGGCCCAAAGGTGTGCGAAATGGCTACGGAACCCCTGCGTTCCCTGGGTCCCCCAAAAAAGGGACAAAAATGGCCCCCACCGGGCCGCCAGAAAAATGGCCCTATGGGCGCTGGCGTGTACAAAACCCGCACACTTGTACCAAACATCACGTGCAAAATCGAACAGAACGTACAAAAATGCCATACAAAATTCACATCGTCCATTTCAAAATGTTGTGCAGAACGACACAAATCACCGATAGAACCTGAATAAAGGGGGGGGGGGTGAGCCCTTGTAGAGAAAATTCACATTTGAAATCGACTCAAAAACGCCTTCACAATCCCGTAAAAAATCGGGTACAGATGCTGCAAATATCTTGCACCAGAGTCACATAAATTGCATGCTTACCATTAAGCAAATCCCTAGTCAATCCAATGCAAACTCTCTGCAAATCTGTGTCGGTCTCACAAAGACGATGGACAAAAACTACATGAGGCCGATGTACAAGCGACAAAATGTCAAAGATTGCTGTGCCAAAAAAAACACACAACTTCTGAATCATCTATCTCGGGTGATGCCCAATGATGAATTGGGCTGGAAATCATCACCCAATACAGCTAAGAGCGGCTTTCGTTTTGACTCTCACCTACATGGTACAACAGAGGACTTACAAGACGGGCAAAAAGACGTGCTGCATAGTTCCGTCAAGTCAAGGGTTCCCCGCAGCCAATAATCCCAACAGAGAGACTAAACATTTGGACAAGGGCATAGGCACACCAACCTGTGGCCATTCAACCTGACGAAGCTGAGGAGAAATGACACAATGCTATTGAGAAAACGTGCCTTGACATGCCCCGGAAAGCAATGATGCAAATGCAGAATCTGCACATGACCTTGGCCATCCTTGCGCTTCAGCTTGAGGCTTTGCTCAAAAGACGAGACGCTTTGCGCAGCAAACCCCCGCCCCGCCCCATGTGTAGCACCATTTCAATCCGGTGGAGGTGGCCCATCCTCCTCCCGTGTCCACAAACGTAAAGTGTTGGCTGAGGCGCAACAGAAGCGGGTCCAACGCCGGTCCTGTTGGCGGATCAGCCTGTCCCCATGAACCACGCCACAACGCTAACACTGTGTGTCCCCGTGCTCCAGAACCTTCGAACGAGGGCTGTGCAGGCAATTGTGATAAGGAGACAGAGCCAGCTTGGACTAAGCAACAAGCACGCCCTTATCAGAGGGTAAATGGCAGGGCTTAGGGCTTACAGGACCCTCCAACTCCACTCTTTCCCTCGCTAAAAACAGCGGTACGGACTGTGGTTGCATATCAGCGGGCTACGTGGCCCCTGCTTTGTCAGGGTTCAGAGACAGGATTCCCAGAATGCCCCACACCAACATGTTGAGCACACCCACGGATGTGGTCCTGGTGATTAATAGGGGTAGAGACGTGCGGCATCACACTTGGAAAGACATGTGAGGGACTAGGGTATGATTTTCGAGGGTTTGGACCCACTCAGGGGCTGTATAAGTCAAAGTGAATACACTTAATGGCAATTGACAAGGATAGAGGCCACACGCACACAACAAAAAATTCCCACCGGGGTACGAAATCTGGGTGTATATGATAAGAAAAGCGGCATGAACTGCACGGATTGGGAGCACAGTCCACAGCCAGCCAGCCCTTGCGATTGGTGTGAAAAAAACTTAGACCATTATGACTTAGAAAACGATTCGTGACAATTCGTCGCCATTCAGCATTTTTTTCCGAACAAAATTATGACAGAGACTAATGTCCTCTCAATCAAAGCGCTCTGACTTCACCTGCATTTCTTATCCTTAAACTGAGACTTCTCCTTACGCTACTGCTCAACGTCGCCGCGCCCATTTCAACACCCTGCCACTGTGCTTCTGTGTTCAGTCATGAAAGTGCATCTGTACATGGGGGTAGGGCACTGGATGTTGGGCAGTTTAGCACACCGGTTGACCACCAACTGTCGGCGGCTACCGCTAAATTTTTAATTGTAACGGATAGGGACCAATTACCGTCAGTTGTTTGCTAAGAGAGACTTACGACTAGGACCGAGCTGGGTCCCAGTCTTGTCCATTGCATTCAGAATCGCTGTGGAAGAAAAGCCCTTATTGGAGAAGCCTACATGACACAGTGGCGATCATCCTGAGGTTAATGACGATCGTCCTGAAAACAGGCTGAAAAGCAGCGCATTTTCACCTCAAAATGGACCACTGCATGGCACCATGACGTAAGAGACACCTCATTGAACACCCATTTGGGATCATTTGATACTCCAATCAATGTGCAAGGAGACCGGCCCTAATTGAAAACACCCACTTGACACATTGGCGATCGTCCTGAACTTTCGGGATGACCATCCTGAAAACAAGCTGAAAACAGTCCTTTTTGGACACCAAATTGGCGATACAATAGGCGAGACGGCTCAAAAGCACACCGAACTTGTTTCAGGTATGCTCTGGTCGTTTTCAGTTCTTGGATGCCGGTTTTTTGAGCCACAGTGTCCCAAAACAGGACTTTTTGCGCCTGCTCCTTGCTGCTGCTGCTGCTGCTGCTGCTGCTGAGCTTGCTGCTTGCTGCTGCTAAAATACGCTCCTCACCCTGGACCCTCAAAAGGGTCGTAAAACCTCCACAGGGAGACCCGGCTCGGAGACCGCTGCGCCTTACCCAGCAAGTACCGTCAGCAACCAGCCAAATGCCGTTGGTGGTGTGCACATGCACACGCACAAAGGTTGGGAAGCTGGACGCCGGCCCCCACAGGCAACACACTGCCGGACACTGGTCCGGTGTTTTGCGCATGTGGAATGAGCGAATATCACCGGGGCAGTCTTCAACAGAATGCCCAGCCAACTGCTGGGCACATAGACCCCGGCCAGCATCGGCTGACCAGCACCTGCCATTGGGTACCCACCAACCGCCGACCGTTCATTGCCAACCCGTAGCCCCCCCACCCCCCGTGTGACGTTCCGTCGGATTGTTGTTTCTTTACGGGGCCCTGGACAGTCACCCAGTCTTCCCTTCGCATGTTGCGTCGGGTCGCTCCTTTCTGTTGGCCGCTGCGGCCGTTGCTCCGCAGCTCCTTCCCCCCACCCCACCCCCCAGCAAAGACACACACACGCACGCGACTCCCCACCACCTTTGTTCATTCTTAACATCGTAAGATAACGAATGTGACAACAATGCAAAGTGGAGCTCTCCAAGAGGCAAAACCTCATGGGGGGGGGGGGGTACAAGAAGGGCTGCAGCACCATTGTGTGGCAAGGTGGGTACATTCCGACGCTAGAATGGAGTCGTGCTCACCCATCCGCGATCATGAGACTCACAAACAGGCAACTCGATGTAGGAAGACTTCACCAGTCGTTCTTAGCGGACTTCAATAACTATGATTTTGTCTGCCGGGCACGCCATTTCGCATTCAGCAAGCGATCACACACCCCACGCAACCCGTCTGCAATCTACCCACAGCAGCCGCAGTCTGAACCGGAACACTTGTGGCCCTTGGTGTTTGCACACCCTACGTCGCATTGCACACCCTACGTCGCATTGCACACCCTACGTCGCATTGCACACCCGAAGTCGCATTAAT
Organism: Eutreptiella sp. 'Long Island Sound 2002'; assembly: GCA_964036045.1. Classification (NCBI taxonomy): domain Eukaryota; phylum Euglenozoa; class Euglenophyceae; order Eutreptiales; family Eutreptiaceae; genus Eutreptiella; species Eutreptiella sp. 'Long Island Sound 2002'. The sequence continues at coordinate 11,580,270 of OZ038399.1, read as the reverse complement.
TAGGTGCATAGGTAAATTAGGTGCAAAATTGATACTCGTGCCCTGTGTCGACAAGGGCATAACCCAAGTCGTGACAATGATCTCATGAAAACAAGTGGGGGCGGCAACATGGCTGCAACCACCGCCCCCCCCCCCCCGCCCCCGCCGCCACCGCTGCCAAAACCATTCCGGCCGTCGAAATCAAACGGTTGCTACTTCGTGAAGAGCTGTTTGGCCAACACGCCAACGAATCGAAACGCCATCTTTCCCTACATCGGCGTCACCCGTTCACAAATGCATTCAACGGCGCACTTGGGGTCAGGCAAGCTACAGCCCTTCGCTAGTGGAGTGCTTTGATGCAGGTGGCGCCCCCGGGTGCGTGGTCCCCCCGCATCGCCCCCGGCGGTTGTATGGCTTGCATTTCGGCGTCGCACTCACCACCGCTTGGGGGAGTCATGAAGGTCCAGATCACCCGCACTCATGTACCCACTGAGCTCGTGTGTTGCGTGGACGGCGTCCCCCTGCGAGTCGGCCCCGACGTGAATCCGGAGGCAGGGCCGGGCCCGAATGCCCTGCCCCTTGCGCCGCTGGTGGGTCGAGGCGGACGCAAGCACCAGAGCCGCCGCCGGCGCCCCAGAGGCCGGCGACAGCCACGGATGCCGCAGGGCCTCGGCGGCCGTGGGGCGGCCCGAGGCCTTGGGGTGGCACAAGGCGGCGAGGAAGTCCTTGGCAGCGTCGGAGAGGGGCGGGGCGCTGGGGTACTCCAGCGGGCGGCGCATGGCCTCCAGCAGCTGCGGGAGGGTCCGGGCGGGGTACGGCATGCGGCCGCACAGCAGCGCGTACAGCAGTACCCCGGCCGAGAAGATGTCCCGCTTGAACACGTGCGCGCGGGGCATCGGTCGCGCGTGCGACCAGGGCACGAGCACCTCCGGGGCGCAGTACCGGAGGGTGCCGCAGGGGGTGCACAGGCACCCGGGCCCCGCGACGCCGTCGTCTGCAAGGGCCTCGGGCACGGGCAGGTGCTGCGACCCGCCGCCGGAGGGGCCGGGGTCGAGCGGGGCGCCGGCTGGTGGCGAGGGAGCGTCGGGGGGGGGGGGGGCGAAGGGCGCGGGGTCCGGGGACGGCGGGTGGTACTGCCTGGCGAGCCCGAAATCGATCACTTTGACGATGGGCTCCGTCTGGGGGTCTGCGACGGACGGCGGACCGGGCGCACTGGGCGCGTGCACCTTTTGACTGACGGGACGGGCCGTCGATCGCGGGGGGGGGGGGCGTTCCAGAACGGGCTGGTGGGGCACCGCGTAGCACACCCGGTATCTACTTCTGTGGGCATCGGGGGGGGGAGGGGTTGCCATAAAGGCTGAAGTAGTTTCTAAGCAGCACCCCCCCACACACACACAACAGCCAGTCCATCAAAACAAGGGTGACGAACCTCTCGCTTTTCTTTTCTGCCCTCTACTGGCACTGCCCGTCCTTTTTCAGGGATCAGCTGCCGCGGGAGCAACACCAGAAGTAGAATGAGAAGCCATAACGGAGCTTAAGGCGTCCTTGACAGCCACAGCAACAACCGACTTCACACTCGTACTTCAGTGAATTGCCCTGCCAGCCTTCCGTGCTTCATATGCCTTTTACTGCCTGGATCAGGTTTTTCCTTTTTTGATGTTTGTCTGTAACCTCAATCGGTTTCCCCCCACACTGTCACCTGCTTCACTCAGGAGCCCATATACTACACCAAAACCTGCCCCAAGCCTCTGGTTTCCCTGGAAAGTGCGTCAGCACCTTGGGCAGAAAATTTTGGCCACTAATTTCTGTAAATATGCGGCTGTCCTTCGGCGAGCCTCGCAAGTGGAGCATTCGTGTGTGTGGTTTGGGGCGGGAAACCGCCATGCATAAAAAAAAAAACAAAGGCTGAAGTAGTACACCGGGTGGTACCCCCCCCCCTTGTATAAGCTACGCCAAAGTCCCAACTTAATACGGTCCCTACGCCTACTGTAGCTTGGACACGGGCGTAGCTTGCGCGCGACACATACAACTACCGACACCGGGCGCCCAGGTTCAAAAAGAGAGGATTGCATGGTGAGCTGGCGCAAGCAAGGGGAATATAATGCACAAGGATACCAAAAATCAGAGCTATGTGGGTTTAAGTGGGCAAACACTCACAACAAATGTGTCCATGACTCTATGTGACTCGCAAATTCGTCACCAAACCCATGTCTTATGTGGCTGCACTACATTTGGTACCAAATTAAAATTCGGTACCAAATTAATACGGTCCCTACGCCTACTGTAGCTTGGACAAGGGCGTGGCTATCGTTTGTGTGTGCGTCGGGAGTAGGGGACGGCAAAACAACCGTTCAGGAAAGGGCCAAGAACGAGCCTCATCTGGGGCTCGAAACGTGATTCCGAGGGCACCTTAGTCCACCCGCAACCCCCGACTTTTTGTGGCTTCCACCCCTCGAAATTGCCGGAAATTACGCCTGGACCCATGTACCGATGCCCACTTGGCTCCTGCAGAAGGAGCAAGCTTGGCCCCGACACAGGCCGGGGGGGCACGAGGGGCAACACCTGTGTGGGAGATGAGAACGTTGTCCAGTTTGAGGTCCCGGTGCACCACAGACTTCTCGCAGTGCAGGTACCGCAGGAATTGCAGCAGCTGTCGTGCCAAGGGGATCACGTGGGTCTCCGGCACCTAAGCGGGGGCACGGCATTGTCTCCAAAGCAACGCAGGCGCCACCGCCCGGCGATGCACGCATCGGACGGAGGCGTACGGACCCGTCATGTATCGGACATCTTAGAGGCAAACTACTGCCCCCGCCTCCCCAGTACATCCCCCGGAAGCCGCAACCAACGAGCAACTCCCCAGTCCGATGCGGTCCAAACGGACACCTGGACCCCCATAGCCGCGTGCACTGGTCGCCAGAGCCAACATGGGCCAGGCTGCAATGGGCCATGGTGGGTCCAAGATGGCTCCAAAATCGTTTCCTCCGACCCCCCGCCCCCCTTGTAATCCCCCCCCAAATGTCAGGCCGGTCCCACCCATCGGGGGGGGGGGGGGGGGCGATCACGAAGTGACGCCCCCCCCAACCCCAGTTCCAGTGTAACCTAAAGAAAAATTTTGATCGGCGCCTTCGGCGCCTAGTGTTTCCTTTGCTTTTTGTGGGCCAATTGACGGTCCCCCCCATGGGGGGGAGAGGGGGATCGCAAGGGGTGGGGAATTACAAAAGGGGGGGCGGGGGGGGGGGGGGGCGTTGCTCCTGGGCCTCTTGGGATGCCGATGCCAGTGTTCTAAGCCCAGGTTGAGCCTGCTCTGGCCCGCTGATAGCCCACCTACGGGCCCAAAGTGGCTCAAAAAGTGGGCCAAAGAGCATCATCCCAGAACGGATCCCCGGGCACCAAAAGGGGTGGTCAAACAAGCGGGTGACGCTCGTCTTGGGTCGATATTGGCCATATTTGAGCCCTAAAATACATTGAAAATGTGCCATTTTGGCACAAAAAAACAGGCCCACAATGGCCCACAACATATTTTCCCAAACGATTTGGATCACCGATTCGGATGGTTTTGTCACGTTTTACAACAAGAATTTGTGGATGAGCTGTTGTTTTGTGCTTGTGCATGGCAGCATTGGGTGTGCTCTGGGCTTGTTTTTTCAAGACGAGTTGGTGGATTGGTCTAATGTTGCTTTTGCTTGCATTGTATTTCAGTGATGGTGTTTTGGTGGCATCTGTTGATCATAGAGCGGGCTGTGTTGAAGGGTGTTCGGGTCCACAATCTACAGTCCGAAGAGGAGGGGTCGGCAACCTGTGGACACCACACAAGAATGGCCCCATCATAGAGGCTTTTCTGACAAAGATTTTGTTGATCCGTCACCTGTTGTACCCCCCCCCCTTTGTAATAGCTACGCAAAAGTACCAAATTAATACGGTCCCTACACCAACTGTAGCTTAGACATGGGCGTAGCTTGCGCGCAACACATACAACTACTGACACAGATGTGGGTGAGTGCATGGTATGAGTGCACCTTAACCTCTGCCCACGTTCCCAAAGGCATGTAAACACAAGAAAGTGTTTGAAACATGAAACTTCAGGTTCACACCCATGTTCCTACAAGCAATGAGGCATGAGAAGCCGACAAATGTCCGGCTTGGAAACCCTTCTTGCGATCATACACCATGTGGAAGAACTTGAAGATGCCTTTGAAGATGCCTTTGCCCGAGGTTCAGGGGCTGGTTTGGGCTCGGGCAACTTCAAGTTCTTGGGAATGAAATTGCCTTGCATGTGGTCTCTTTGTAAAGTACACTCACAACAAATGTGCCCATGACCCTATGTAACTGGCGAATTTGTCACCAAACCCATATCTTATGTGGCTGCACTACATTTGGTACCAAATTAAAATTAGGTACCAAATTAATACGCCTACTATAGCTTGGACAGGGGCGTGGCTATTACAAGGGAGGGGGGGGTACTCCAAAGAGCTGTTGCGTCAATGCCATCCAGAAATGCATTAAGTGTCATCCCCCGGGAAGGAGCGACAGCGGGTGACGAAGTTCATTGTTCCAGACCAAATGGGACGTTAAAAGAAAAACGTTCTCAGTCCATTTCATCCCTACTTGAGCCTGGCAAAGCCCAAAGAGCCTTGAAAAATGAGCCCATTTGGGCATGAAATTCTATTGCCTTCGGCAGCACACCTCGAAGAGAGGCTGACAGTCAGCCAATCAGTTAGTTAGCTAGGCCAGCAGTCAGTCATACAGAAACACACAGTTTGGGTTTTTTGTCAGTGGCAGACGCGGCCCCAAGCAGTGGGGAGAACTTGTGGCTCGGAACAAGAAGTGGCCGAATGGTAATGCAGCTGACCGCAGACTTTTTGGCTGGCAGTTCCAACCCCGGTCAGGCAAACATGGCGGCGGCGCCGCCGACGACAGACCGATCAAGAATCGAACCGCCGACCTAAAACTTTGCAGTCGGGTGTGTTACCATTCGACCGGGGGTTGACATGACAACAGTGGGCCACCACTCTGCTTGGAGCCTTCTGAGCGAAAACTTTTGACCCCATCTCCATCCCCCACCCCCACCCCTCAAAAAAAGATATCCGGTTTTAGGGGATAGAGGCCTCAGAATCAAAAAATCCATTGGGGGATGGTCTTATTGGGCAAAATAATGATTTTACAAGGGGTTGGACATCAAATATCATGCCTTGGGGTATGCTATGCGAACGACCCCAAAAAAGGGGGGGTATACGGCGCCCGCGCCTGCGCTTGATCTAACAACCTCTCTTCGAGGTGATTTGCTCTCGGATCATTCGTGCTTTCATGACCCATGCTATTCTTCGAGACCAACAAGTGTCATGTCACAATAACGGGACACGAACAACAACTCACCACGCGAAACCAACAAGGATAATCACACAAGCAGGCAACCATTCCTCCCTGCCTGTGACCGAAACTCAACCACGCAATGCTTCCATGGGGCAATGCACATGTCCAGCCATAATGTGGCCAATAAGGCAAGGGGCACAAGTCTTGCCGTATCACAAGTCTAGCAGTATCAGCAGGAGTCTACAGAGTTCCCACAGCAGGGAGTTCATGTGGCTACATAACCGCTATCAACGGCCCCAAAGCACCACCCAAGAAGAGCAGTGGGTTTACGGGATGAGCTCACTTTGCCTGTGTGGATTTAGCCACACAGCTTACACCTTACACCTTAGCCACAATATGTCCGAGAAATGAAGCAAAACGAGCCCGTACCAGGTCAAAATCTGTGCAATTTGGCCCAAAATAGCCCTAAAACAACATCAAACCACCTGCCTCAGCTCTTGGCTCTTGCTCCCCTTCAAAATGGGCCAAACAGCGATCCGAGATGCCTTGGGGTGGTCAAACATGTATAGTTAGCCGCGTTTCAATCTGGTTTTGTCCAATTCACCTCTTGCAAACACTATGCCCTCAAAATGGCCAACAATGGCTTAAAAATAGGTCAGCGCAACGACAAACTGATCTTGTGAATGAGTTGTAGAATTGCGAGAGAGTAGGCAACGCGAGCCATGTACTAAAAGTCATCTGTTGCACCTTTGCGAGTGGACTGCCCAGTCGTACCAGATGGAGGCAACACAGAGCACTTATCAAAAGTCGTTCGTTCCAAATGAACGGACTGCTAGATGCTGGGAAGTTTTTGGCCAACAGCAGGAGAGTTGTGTCGGATAACCTCCGCCGCTGCCGCCGTTGATTTTTCAGCTGCTTAAGCCTTGAGACTTGTGGCTGGTGGCGGAACGCCATGTCATTGTAATTAACAGTGCCTCCAGCTTTCGATTTCTGGCCACATAGCCTGAGATGCAGACAACTCCTGCTTGTGGGCTGTTTTGGCTACAGTCCCACCAGAAATTACCAAAGGCAAATAATACCCAAAAAAATATTACCCAGAAAAATTGGCCAAAAATTGAGGTTGGTTTGGTAATTGTGGTTTCCCCCCATTTCCTGGGCCCCAAGACATTGATCATTTGTTCTGCTGCAGGCCCGTGCTTGGTGTGCGGTGTGCTTTGTCATGGATGGGCGGTGGTGATGGATGCGTACCGGGCGAGACCTGGTTTGTCAGCTCCCCAGCACAATTGGAGAGATGAGTACATCAAAACAATCACTGATTGGGCAAGGCAACATGGTGTTGCTGGGGCTCTGCAGCGACATCAAAGGAGTGATGAGAGGAAGCACAAGGTGGGATACTACACGGTTTATGGTTGGCAGAAGTATTTCCAAAAAAAATGGTGATTATTTTCACACCCAAAAACGAGGTCACAAAAGGATTCTGTCTGGATGATGCCCCCTTTGCTACGATGCCAAAATATCACCCAAAAAAAATTAACAAAAAAATGGGCGCCGTTGGCAAATTTTGACCTTTGGTGATTTCTGCTGGGACTGTAAAATATGCAGAATTTGGGTCATTTTGGGCCTGTTTGGGGAGTTTTCCCCAACATGTCATGCAATTAGAGGCTGACACAGGCTTCATCAACACAGCCAAAATACAGCTCGGTAACATCGCCACCGTTTCTCGCGGCTTGGCCTTTTGTGGGCCATTTTGGCCAAAAATGACTGGTTTGACCAAATGCAGGCCATTTTGGGCCAAAAATGACTGTTTTGACCCAAAATCTCATGTTATTGCCAAATAAAATGGCGAGAGTGGAGTAGAGTAGAGTAGGGCCCGATTCGCAAAACCCTCGGATACATGGGCATTCATTGCTTGCTCCGAATCTATGGGCACAGGGGCGCAGTGATACATACGCTCATGATGTGACACTGCTCCCGCTGTTCCTCGCCCTTTCGTGCACTTGGCCCTCTCTCTGAATGCGTCCCTGTCTCTCGTTCTGTCCCCTCGCTTCGTTCCTCACCTTCCCTTTCTGACTCCTGTTTTGCCGTTCTTCCTTCCTTCTCTCTGCATGTAAGACGTGCTGCGGGTATATGGGCGTTCCAGGAAATGGGTGGTGGCTGTGCATGAGCTGTGGAGGGGCTTCACACGGTTTGAGGTTTGAGATGGTACCGGAGGTGGCACGAGTCCCGGGCAGGTCAGTGCCTGCATCCGTCACCTCCGGCCACGCACACCCCACCCAACCCTCACTCTGTGACGCGGTGCTGTCACCTGCCCCTTCTGCTGCTCGCCAACCTGCGTGCGGCGTACATGGTGTGTATAGGAGATATATTGGGCTTTGCACATCCCCCTGTGTGACATTCCGTCGGGTTGTTGCTCCTTTACGGGGCCCTGAACGGTCACCCGTTCTTCCCTTCGCATGTTGCGTCGGGTCGCTGCGTTCTGTCGGCCGCTGCGGCCGGTGCTCCTGCTGGTGTCGTTTCCGCGTTCGCGGAGCCCAGTAGTTGGTGTGTTGGGGCTGTGCTGAATGTGGCATGGTGTGCCGTTTGCGTGTCAGCGGCGCCCAATAATTGGCGTATTGAGGATGTGTGAGGATGAGATATATTGGGCTTTGCACATCCCCCCCCCAGCCATACATCCCACATAAACCTCCTGTACCCCGCACAACCCCCAACACACACCACCCACAAGATATCATCCATGGGACCTTTTTGTGGCAATGAAGATAATCCACCAAGTCGCAGGTCCCCACCCTGTCCATGACGATGAAGAGCTCTGTGCGGGTCTGCATCACCTCGTACACGGGTACTGTGTTGGGGTGGTTGAGGTCCTGCAGGATGGCAATCTCCCTCTGAATGAACTGCTGCTGGCGGACGGTGTACAGCTTGCTTTTGCTGATGACTTTCACGGCCCGGGTCGCCCGCGACCGCTTGCACACGGCGGTGTAGACTCGACCGAAAGCACCCTCCCCCAACAAATCCTTTTCGGGGTCCACATCAAAATAATCGGAGAACTGGTTGATCCCGGGATACGGAAGGGGCACCAGGTGCTGGAACCTGCAACCGTGCGAGGGGCAAGCTACAGCCCTTGACTAGTGAAGTGCTTTGAAGCAGGTGGCCCGCCCCAGGGTTTTGCTTGAGGGGGGGGGTCCAGGGGGGGGGGGGGGGCTGTGGGGGGGACCCCCCCCCCGCAGGAGACCCTGAGTTGTTAGAGGCGCCGAAGAAATTTTTTGGCCTAAACTGACTTGCGCCGAAGGTGCCATCAGAAAAGTCACCATGCGCCTGGTACTCAGCAACATAGACATGCTCCCCATTTAGAACCCAAGAACCATGTTCAGCCCCCGTGGCCTCAGAGTTCAAGCTGACTGCAGAATGGTTAGGGTTCGGGTTGTGGTTCTGTCAATTCAACCCTTTCTTAGCCCTCCCACCACTGGTTTCGGGGAGGCTCTATTGACACGTTGGGTGTGCAAGTGTCCGTTGTGAGCCCCGCCCCTTTGCGCAAGCCACGGTAGCGGGATTGAAAAAGGTGTGCGTGTGCGTGTAGAAGAGCTGCGGTCTGTGCACATCTGAGGCGAACCGGAACCGCAGCCCAAAGAATGAGGGAACACCCAATGACCATGTGCAGCAGCACCTTGACCAAAAGACAATGGGGCCCTCAATTCCACAGACAATGCCCTGTGCTCCGCAGGGCCAGTCCAGGGTCCTGTTGGCAGCATTCCCCAGAACGCAGACCACAGACTCGCGCAGAGGCGTGACATGAAACGAGATTTGGATGTGGGGGGGCGTTTTCGCACAGCGCGCGCACAGCGCGGGCACAGCGCCAATTATTACGGTGAGTATCCAGGTAACAACCCTGAAAACCACCCACCTGCGGAATCCTGCACAATCAATTCAAAACTCAAAAATTCAAACATCTGATGCTTGCCATGGGTCCCAGGGACCTAAATTCTGCCCCCTATAGCCCCGTCCAGCAGCCATTCAATGACGTCCTTTCAATTTTCTGAACTTACCGAACTCCCGGTGGTGGAGAACAGCCAACTTTTCGCACAGCGCGTGCACAGCGCGCGCACAGCGCACGGTACGCCCCCTGGGTCAAATTGCGATGGATTGAAGATGACCGCCATCGCCTCCCTCAACATTGTCACCGCGCACTCCCCCCCCACTGCCATGGCACAACACCCGGGGCTCCAACCTTTTCGAGACTTGATTGATCGCGGTCTGCCCTGCACGGTCCACGTACTGCAAAATGTACTGCACCAAATTGTGTGTGAGCCGGCGGACGGGGGGCACGAAACATTTCTCGCACAGGCAGTCCGGATGCCGGCGCTGGAACGCGCTCAGGCCCGTCGCCGAGCAGCCGCCGCAGATCGTGCGGCCACACCGCCTGCACCAGTGGCGGCGCGTGAGGAACGAGAACGGCTCGCCGCAGACGAGGCACGCCGGCACGTCCCGGTCCACCCCCACGCGGCGGTGGGCGAAGTGCGGGCCGTACACGCACGCGACGCACCGTCGGGGCGCGCGCGCGCACTGCCCCGGCTTGCGCAGGAGGCACTTCGGGCAGAACACCCGCCCGCAGTCCGCGCACCCCACGGGCAGCCGCCAGAGGGCGAACGGGGCCCCGCAGCCCTGGCAGTCCGGGTCCGCCGCCACGTCCGCGGCGGTCACCGGGCAGAGCAGCCGCGTCATGACGTGCACCGCGGCGGTGCACCCGCGACCCTCGGGCGCGGCGCCGCCCCGCAGACATCCGGGGCACAGCCGCGTCGGGTCCTCGGTGCCCGGCCGACACCGGAGGCACTTGAGGCAGTACACGGCCGCGCAGCCCCCGCAGTGCCAGCGCTTCCGAAAGAACGAGAAGGCCTCCCCGCACCCCGGGCAGTCCTCATGATCCGGGGGCCCGTCCTCCGGCCCCAGGATCACCTCCCGCTCGCTCCAGCCCAGGAAGTCCTCCTCCGACGCCGGGATGCTGAAGGAGAAGGGGTTGGCGCGCGCGGCGGGCCGGGCGCAGTCCCGGCACGTGGCCGTGGGCTGCGAGGTCACCAGCCGGAGCACGGGCGAGCTGCAGCAGTCCGCGCAGACCGTCGTCGCGCAGTTGCTGCACCAGATGCGCCGCGCGGCGCCGAACGGGGCCCTGCATCGCATGCAGTTCGGCGCCGTGCAGTCGAGGCCGGGCCGCACGGCCTTCCGGTGGCGTCGCGCCCGGGAGCTGGCCTGTCGAGCAGAGGCGGGGGCACCGGACTCCTAGCGACAGCCAATCGCGTCATTGATGCGGTCATGGCGGGGCCATGGCCTTGGCCTTTGCCACCGCCCCTGCCTGCCCTCTCCCTTCGGCTGCTGTCAACCTCCAAGCGACGCCTTGGGAGGGGTGTCAGGGAGGTTCGCCTTGTGCTGGAGAGGAGGGCCGATCCTGGTCCGGGTGGGGGGCCGCTCCTGGGGGTGGCATGGGATGAGGGGTATGGCACGCGATTCAGCATGGTGCTAGGACGGTCAGGACACCCTCTTGGGCATGACGGTCTGTGTGTGTCTCTGACTGCACCTCGGGATCGGTATCCCAGGAACAAGTGCTGAATGAAGTACACCGTCATTGATAAAACGACCTGGCGCTGTGCGCGCGCTGTACGTGCACTTCCCGTGGACCATGCCCCACACGGCCTTGCACTGTAAAGCTGCATTCAAGCATGAGCAGACCCTGTGCCGACCATCTTGACAACACACCAATGGGGAAAGTGAAATGTAAATAACAGTTTTTGTGGGGGTGGGCAGGAATGCATTGGAACGGGGGGGATTTGGCACAAGGCCTCGGTATCTGATTGGTTGCCTTTGGCGGCGCCTATTGGCCTCTCGCCACCGCTCATTCTGACCCTCTGTGGGCCCGAACGTGTTTTGGTTGTGTCAACGGAGCCCCCGGATGACTTGTCCTGTTTGACTACTCCGGGGGGTCGGCTGCCCCGGAGACGGGCTGTTGCCCGTGCCGTTGACCAGGTGCATCCAGATGCACCCTCCGAGTCCATGCTGGGTTTGCCGACTCTAGCACTGACTTGAGCGCGCTGGGGTGTGCATCTGAACGGGGGGAGGTAGCCCCCCCCCCCCCCCCCCCCTCCAGGGCGCCCAGCGCACGCGCAGCCACTGTCTCCCTGACGTCAAGTGGCAGGCCCAATGGCACTTGTAATCGACAGCAACCGCCCCCAACCGCTTTGGCAACCTCCTCCAACCGCCTGTCTAACAGCTTCTAGAGCCGCCTCTGAGGTCCCTTCCCTTCCCATGCATCCCTGGGGGTGGGGGGCACCTTGATATCGGTGTGTTAGTAGGGCCAGGCTGTGCTGGAGCCTCGCAGCGTGGGTCAAGGGGCATTTCTGTATTCTGATGCCTTATTTGAGAACCCCCACATTTTGGCCCGTTTTGAGGACACACAACTGGAAAACTGCTGCAAACGGAAAAAAGAATCATCCGGTGCCTGCGGTGCCAAGTTGGAGTCTGACACACGAACATTTTGGGTCTTAAAAGAGCGGCGGGGGGGGGGGGGGGGTTTGGCACAAGGCCTCGGTATCTGATTGTTTGCCTCTGGCGGCGCCTATTGGCCTCTCGCCACTGTTCATTCTGACCCTCTGTGGGCCCGAACGTGTTTTGGTTGTGTCAACGGGAGGGGGGGGGGGGTTCCGGTGTGTGGGTTAAACCTCAGCACCTCCCCCCCCTACCCTCTGCTCACAAGGCACCTTCAAAGGGAGCGGCAAGGGACTGGCGGTTGATATTCATTCATTTCGCATCATTTCGGTCAGGCGTGGTCAGACGGAGTGGGTCGCATGATGCGCGGCGGATTCCCAACCAAACACACTTCCCATGTCAGACGCTGGCCACAACTGTCAAAAGAGGCATTTTACGAGGCGTCGGGCCCCGACACCTTGTACGACACGGTACGGCACGGTACGACATGGTACGACACGGTACGACACACACAGACCGTGTTTGCACATGGAAGCAAAAGTTGTAGAAATTGCCGAAAAGTGCCAAAACCCAGAAAGTTGGCATATCATGAATGTCCCCGAGAGAGAGAGAGAGAGAGAGAGAGAGAGAGAGAGAGAGAGATGTATATGTCGTACGGCGTCGTACGACACCGTACGACGCGTCGTACCACACCTCTTCACACACCCTTTGGACCCCGGTCGCTATGCTCACATCGGACTCTAATCTAGATTCCGGCATAGAAGAGAAAGCCGACGAAAGGGTGCTATTGATAGACTGTCGCATACATTTCCACGACGGGATTCATACTCTGTCGAAATACCTCGGGGTCAAGCCCTTTGGAAAACACGCGTAGGAGCGCACAGTCCCGAAACACCGTGACCATGGTGGTGTCGTACGGTGTCGTTGCCGTACGACACCTTGTACGACACTGTACGACGCATCGTACACTCCCGACGCGTCGGGCCCCGACGCCTTGTACAACGCCCCGACACGTCATACAGTGCATTTCTGACAGCACTCCGCTGGCGGCATGCGTTGCCATGCGCAGACCATACCTCTTGGCCCCCCTCAGCCACTGCACCACCGAACATGGCCCGACACCCCCCGTAGGGCTCTCGGATATCTCATTGCCTCACACATGGACTTGCCAATCGGACCCCAGCCGCTATTCCATGTTTGGCATGGCTTGGCGTCGTAACCACCAGCCATCGCCTCGCAGGCCCGTGGGCTTGCAGGGCCGGGTCGCGTGCACGTCGTGAGCACTCGCACTGCGCTCACGTTTTGCCGCATTCATTTCGTCGTTGGACAGACCGATCATGGCACAAACGGCCTCAATAGGTCAGGTGTGGACCCGCCACTTAGCTCCAGCCGCGCCTGCCTCACGACCTTCATTGCCAACTCAGTTCCATGATTGTGCGTGTCACTCAGACAGTGCATCCCTGAATGGGGTAAGAGTTGGGCTGCTTCTACAGGGTTCTGGGCTTTGTCGCCTTTTGGACTGAGTTCGGCACATGGCACAAAAGGGAAGGGGGGGACCTGATTGTGAATGGCGTCCAGGGCCTGGGCGGCGAGCACCCCAACGGGTCGAGGGACCCCGGCGCCGCCGTGGACCCCCAAGGGCTGCAGGCATTGGGCATCGGCGTGCGTCTGCTCAAAGCACGCCTCGTACCGCTGCTGCGACCCCAGATCCAGGCACACGGCGGCGCAGGCGGTCAGGATGCGGCCTCGGCCCGGCGCCGCGTCGCCTTGGGGACGGGATTCGTGGGACAAGGCGAGGACGAGGTTCCGCAGCGCGCCGGGCCCAGTGGCCTGGAGCAGGTGGGGGTACGACGCGCGCGCGATGGCCTGCAGCGCCTGCGCGTCCGCGGAGGCTTGGGCAAGAACGTGTGCCCTCAGAGTCGACGTCTGAGGGTCGGACTCAGGGGGTCTGCGCTTTTGGGCCGCAGGGCAGAGGACCAGGTCAGCGAGGCGGTGCTCCAGCATCGCCCGGTCCAAGGCCGCGTTGCCAGGGCCGATGAAAAGCCGGACGTGTGGCTCCATCTGGACACGATACAAACGGGGGCACTGTGGGACCACGAGTGGATCGCCATGAAGGCTCAGTGGGTGTGCCGTTTGGTACCTTCTGATGTACCCCCCCCGCCCCCCTTGTAATCCCCCCCCCTAATGTCAGGCCGGTCCCCGCCCCATGGGGGGGGGGGGGGTGGGCGGTCACCAAGTGACGGTCCCGCCCAACCCCAGTTCCAGTGTAACCCAAAGAAAATTTTTCTTCGACGCCTGGTGTTTCCTTTGCTTTTTGGGCCAAGTGACGGTCCCCACCAGGGGGGGGGGGGGATCGCAAGGGGTGGGGGGTTTCAAAAGGGTGGGGGGGGGGGGGGGGGCGCTGGTTTGGGTTATCAGAAGGAAATTGTCCACCCGCCTCAATGCGCAAGGTGTGGTAGGGAATCTCACCCTGGGGTATCTCACCAGAGGCACACCGGAGGCGCACCGCAGCCGCCGCAGGGGAGGCCCCCAATGTGTTGCTCCCCACCTGACCTCAGTGCAAATGACAACCGAGCATGTATTTTCCGGACCACTGGTGGTGAAGAGTCCATTTCCCGCCGAGAAGGCCACAAAGGTTTGACAGAATGCGTCAAGAGCTAGCTTTGTTTGTCCACGGAAGGTGGGGGAAGGTATTTTTGGGAGGTGAGAGAGGGGGTGAGGGGAGGGGGATGAGCCGCGAAGGTGCAATGTGGGCTGCAGGTGTTCCGCCACAACACAATAAAGCGCATGCCTTGTCGTCCGCTTTGCAATGCGCGTGCCAGGGGGTCTCGGACCAATGGTATTGAGGATGGGAATCAGGGCGGTGATGTTCCAAGTCATCGCCCCAGGAACTCCCAAATTCCCATCATGGCAATTGACGCTATCTCTCACGAACAGCTCCCACACAAAAACTGGTTCATAGAGGTCAGCCCAAACCCAAAACAAAGAAGCGTTGGAAACCATTGCCTTCAAGGCTCACGCAGGTGCAGGGTAGAAGAATGATTGCAGAGGTGAGCTATCAAGGTCAACAGAAATGGACCAGTCTACCGACCAACGAGAGTCCAATTCAAATGTTGTCCACACTGTAGAGGATCAAATTGAAGCGCAACAAAGCGCTTATCCGTGTTCGAAGTTTCTGTTGCTTGGCATGTCTGGGTTCTGTTGCCAGGCAGGCTCCACCAAACAACCTGGACCCTTCAACGTCTGAGCTACTACAATCAGCAAGCCTCTGTGCCTCACCCTTGACCCGCAGTGGTTAGCTCTCACTTCATTTTGGGGCTCCCCAATCAGGCTTCCTTAATTAGAGGAGGGTGGGGGGTATTTTGGACAAGACCCACCCACCCGACTTTTGACCCACCCCCCCCCCAGCTTATAATTCTGTGGGGAGCATTTTTTGTGAACCAAATTGAAGCCAAGGGTGTTGTGGTATGTGCTTTGCCTTTCATTGGTGTGGTGGCTGTCTTGGGGCTGGGTTGTGTTGTTGTTTGTGCCGTGGCCTTGTTGTTGTCATTGTTGTTGGTGTTGGCTGGCTGTGTCCCTGCTGTGACTCCCTGAGGCTGGCTGGCACCCTCTGCAGGAATGCTGCTCTGTGCAGGACTCTTGCCCTGTGCAGCACTGTTCCTCTGTTCGGGACCTCCACTCTGTACAGCACTGTTGCTCTGCGCAAAGCTGTTGCTGCTGCAGCTACTAGAGTTGGCTGCTGAAGCTTCTGTTGGCTGCACTGGAGTCACCTTGGGAAAATTGAGTGGGCGCTGACTCTTCTTTCCTTACACCCATTGCTTGTGCTTCTCACTCTTCAGATGCTCCCATTTTGGCCTGCTCAGAGGATCCAATGAATACCCCCCAACCATAAAGAGATTTTGGCATTGGTGCCGGCACAACGACAAAGCGGAAAGGGGCACCAGCAAACAGCCAGACAAGGCTCCTGTGACCAAAGAAAGAAGGGGTGGCAGGAGCCCAACCCAGGAAACCCTCGGAATGATAAGGGGGGGGGGGTTCCAGAGCTTTAGACCCACCCACCCGGCTGAAGACCCACCCACCCAAACCCCCCCCCCATTGCAAATTAATTCTTATAAACGAAGCCTGCTCCCCAAACGTGGCCTCACACTGGTCATTACTACTCGCTACTTGGGTTGAGGTTAACAAAGAGCAGCCAACGACACAGATATTGACAACTTTGGAATCCTCTCATCCCTAAAATAGTGTCTTTGTACAGATGCATAAACGTCGGGCATTGGTACCGGTACAGGTGACAAACACCACAAATGAGGCTGATGGTGGCAACAACTCGAAACCAGCTCGCAGTCGGTTGGGCGGCACCAATTGTGTACGTTCGGAAAGGTCAAATAGTGGACAGAATGCAGGGGTAACGCGAGGGGGGGGGGATCTCATGAGTAGGTGTTTTGTGGTTGTGATCCTGGTTCTTGTGGTTGTGGCTTTCATTGAGGGAAATAACAAAGACAACAACATAACGATAGCAACCACAACAACTAACTTTAGATGGCGACCAAATTTAGACTGTCGCTGTCCATGAATTTCAACCGTGTAAAACAGCCACTACCCGCAAAACTTACCAAAACACCCCAATAGTAAGAATCCAAGTCATTACCCGGAAAAAAATGAAAGCTTTTGGTTGATGTTTCACGGGGGTGGGGGTCTACATTGCGAAACACGGCGAGGCTTCCTAGCACAGGGATAGACATGCCATCATTGACTGGTGGGCACATTGATTGTCATAATGTCCACTGCGACATCACTACCGGGAAGCTGTTGTTGGCTCTCCACCTCAAAGCCGATGGAAGTGTAGCACCGCTTCGCTGCTGGGTTCTCGTCGTTCACCATTAGGTACACCTTTTCACAAGCCCCAATGAAGGTAGTCAGTGCCTGCATTACAAGCGCTTTGCCCCACCCGTGCCCTCGATAGGTGGGCAAAATGTACACCATGAAAAGCCACCCAACTCTACCCCCGAGGGCTGGACTATCCACCACAAGACAATCCACGTGACCCACCATCTCGCCACGAAACGCATCATCAGACGCATCGCTGGACATGCCACAAGTAAGACGGGCATAAAACGAGTTGCACGCCACAAGCGTCCCCTCTCGGAAGGGAAAACGTTGGTCAAAGCGCCGAGGATACTCTTCACGGTACGCCCTCACAACCCCTTCGTGGGTGATGGGGCGGCCATAGACCCCGGAGTCAAGGTGGAACAACACTGTGGGTTCCTCGTTTTGCATCCACTCGGTGAATTGCTTGTAGGAATCGCTGTCAGGTACCAGGTGCAACAATGGCGCGGACATTTTCCGGCTGTTCATCACATGCGAAAAATTACAAAAAGCCAAACCACCACTGCACGCACTTCCAAGCAACAGACAGCCACTCCACCTCGCAAAAACCCTTGTATAACATGGCCTCTATTTGTATACCAATTGTGGGATAATGCTACCATGGCAAACTACACTGGGGCATCAAAACCAAGGAACATTCTGCCGTCCAAACCACATGAAATATTAGTTGCACGGCGAGGCAGTCAAGCACGTCTCCAGGGGTGTGTTGAAAAAGAAGAAGAGGGCGCTAGCAAGCACGCAAGGTGAAAGCCGTCATCAGCAGAATTCCAAAAGGCTGCGTACAGAGAACAACAGTGCACTGTGCGCTCCAGGTACGGTCATCGGGAAGCCTTTACTTTCAGACCATAGGGCACCTGGCTGTTCCTGGTACACATGCCCCAGCCCTTTCTTTCTCTCATCTCCTATACACATAGGCAGGGGTCACACACAGGTCCCATACTCCATGTATACAGGTCTCCCCACCCTCATACTCAACACCACGTACAGACACAATTGGTGTATGACCGTGCCTACTCTAGAGTCATGTGATCGGTCTGCCCAGACAGCCGTAGCATACACTGTCCTGCATACAAAGCAAGACAAAAGCGAGCACCAGAAAAAATTCACCCGGGCCACAGGACGCTCACCGGACCACTCCCTCCCCATCCTCACGCTCGCTGACGGGCTCCATCAAGCCCCGGACAACAAAAAACGAACCGGCCACTCACTGACCAAGGGTCAGGCGGTCCTGCATGCGCGCCCTGACCCGCCCTGCTCCCTGTACACCACTCACGTCTGTCCACACCACATGAAGCCATGGGCTCGCACTGGGCACTCATACGAGTGACGTGCTCCAGGTACAAAATGCAAAGCACCACACCACATCAAGTAATTCTATGTGGATCACACAAACACCCGCAAGCAAATCTATCTGTCTTGCTCACACAAGCAACAAGCAGTGGATTGTCAGTGGTCACACTAGCACAGCCCGCACAGAGGGGATACCCAACACAAAACCTGTCCAAAAGCTGGGGCAGACAGTCTTTGGCTTTTGCACAGGCTTTCACACAACCCTAACCCTAACTCGTCAGTGATAACCACTCTACAAACTAACACCCATCACCACTGCACTATCACTGTTGAAGCACATGATGACTCCTCGGCGGGCACAAGAAATGCAAGCAACACAAAGTGGTTGCCCGTAGCTGAAAATGAAAGAGTGTTGTCAACAAACGAGAAGGGCAAACAAATCATCTCTCCTATATGCAGACCCTCAGCATCACCTCTTCAGCTTGATCCATGGGGCAGGCAGTACAAAAGCGGTGCAACAAAGCTCCAGTGGAAGAAAACTCTGAGCAGCACAAACAGTATATGACGCTGAGGTGTTTTTCGGTAATTGCTTTCACTAAACAGTGTCCCTTCCCAATCCCTGGTATCCCACAATGGCGGGGCCGTAGGCCCCGTTTTTTCTGGGTCCTGGTGTTTGATAGGGTTAGTTCAGAACGGTATCTTGCATGCTTGGGTTGTCGTTACATCCTGGGGCTGTCACAGGGGATAGTGCTGCCCGTAACGCCTCTAGGGGGCCGCCATACTTCGCGATACAAAGCAAAAGAAGTACTGATCACACGGCCATTAACTGCAGACAATATAGGGAGAGGCACAGAGAACGTCCTCACTCTACAACCGCAATTCGTTTTCGTACTCCTTTATCCTCGTTACAAGTAACAAACAGCACAGGACTCATCTGCACATGCACACATGTATGAACCGTGGGGGAAGGGCGCGGTGGAGATGCCAGGCATCTCCCGCGCCCTGAGCCCACGGGTGCCCACCACCCCCTACCCTAGCACATGAAATATGGCCGTCGGCCGCACGAGAGGGACAGCCCTTCTTGGACCCATAAGAGCAAACGTGGGAGTGGTATCACATCCTGCAGCAGGTGTTCATCCCAAAAACCGGTGCAGCACTCCCATCCACCATTTTTGCGGGTAGCCCTTGCAGCCAACCCCCCACATGACGGAGCGTATGTTGGCAGAAAAACTGACGACATTGAGCGCATACCAGGCACATTTGTGCAGCAAACCGGGAAAGCGCGAACGCCGGACTAGCCTGGCATGTGGGTTGTGTTTATCCACCCATGTGCCCGCAGTGCAGGCGCATGTAATGAAAGCGTGCATGACTTTCGCAAAAGCATAACCGCACCATCCGGTTGTGTACCAAGCTTTCCCACCCCATGCGACCGTGCCCCCGTGCTGCTCCCACTTCGGCTTTAGACCATACATGTACCCTTTGCGAATGGCCGTTAAGGGAACTTTTGAATGAGAATGCGAACATGGGTGTCCAAAACAACTATTTTGTCCAAAAAAAGGCCTTTTTCAATGGGTTGGAATGGAGGATATGGTTTCAAAAATTCTAAAAAAATAAAATACAGGTCCCTGCAAGAAAAAACCACCCCTTTTCCACACAGTGGGTGGCCATGGTGGCCGTTTAATGCCCTTTTCGTATTGTGCCGTTCGCCTGTGTCTGCTGCGACCCTTGCGAATGCGAATTTGGCCCAATTTTCGCGTACCGGCAAGCACATCTTCACCATAACAAAGCAAGTCCTCTTTGCCATGAACCGTCCAAACGTACTATGCTCGATGTTTGCGGCGTCTGAAACGTTGACCAAGGGTATGTACATAGTTGAGGTCACTAAGGGCCCTCTTGCGGGCCCGCCTAGCCAATTGTTGTACGGTCACCGGGCCTTGCCCACGCATGGACCTCTTTGTGACGTCCCACCCCTCCGCACGGAGGCTGTCGTCTATGGTGTGGTTGTCAACGACAACCTGCACACCTAGGCGCCCACACAGAAGGCTTAGGCCCCCGCTGTTGCGCAACATGCGCTTGAGCCTACGGTGGCTGCCTTCCATGGCGAAGCATGAAAATTTGGAGAGGGTTCTCCATTGGCGGGCAAAAAAGTACATGTGGTCAATCCACAAATGTGACCACAACAGCTTAGGCCATTCCAAGAGTAAGTGGGCTTTGCCCACCGCTATACTACACTCACGTAACCTTCCTAGATCTGCCCCGGACAGCCAAGATGTCCGCCATGCATATATACACATCTTGGCAAAATTGTCCCACCATTGCCTACGAACATCCCCCCATGGTCTCCCCCCCACCCGCTTGTTGTTCATTCCCCCCTCTTCAAGGCACACGGCAATGAGTGCCTCCCACCTCCGGGTGCGCATAAATTGCACAGCCGCGGCACACTCCAACCTAACGTTGCCCTTCGCGTTGGCGCTGTCATTGCCCTTTGCCATCGTACCCTTTGTTACCGTCTTGGCTGCCATGCGGGCAACATCTAGGATCGGTTGGAAAAAATTGCGGACAACGACTGCCGCGGACTTGCCAGTGGCAGCCGACACCGCATCCCTCATGCCGGAAATACCACAAATAGTTACTCGCAACACCCCGCCGTATTAGTCAGGAATGCGACGTTTGGCTGGGATGTGTCTATGTATGGCTCCCATGGGGAGCACAACCTCCCACCACCCGTCAATGGTGGCTTCCAAGCCGAAGTTGGCAAGGCAATCTGCCCTATTGTGGCCGCAAACCCAACACACCATGGCTTGTGAAGCCTCGGCTTTGCAATTTTTACAATTGGCCATTAAAATTTGTGCCTTGCCATCGGCACAGAGGAAGAAAAGTGTTTCCCGGTCAACACCGGAAGTATCTTGGAAGACAACCTTACTAGCATCCCACAACTGTTGGTCGAAGTCAACTCCTTGAGCAGCCGCGTACAGGTCACCCACTCCTCACTACCCCCCAGTAGCCACTAGCTTGCTAGTTGATCGGGGCTACTGGTTCCCCTGAGGGTGCAATGCACGAACGAAGCCTCGTGCCGCGACGTGCCGTCCACTGCTAGTGGCATCCAATGCAGCCTTGGATTGCCCAGTTGTTGGACGGGGGCAGGTTCAACCGGTTGGCAACGGTACAGGTGTTGCAACCGAGCCGGTAACGGGCAGAAGGCTCCGTATAGCTCCGTGTCATCCCCCGTCTTGGCTACAAACCCCTCCGATGTGGGCTGCGCAAGCTGCTGCATGGTGACCCACACGTCCTCCCAGGGTACCCCCTCCACTAGATGGGGAGTGAGGTACTGCGCCTCTGTCCTGGACAGGTGCAACGACCGGATGCGCCACACCGCGGCGACGGTCTTCTCCCACATTGATGGTGCGGTGGGCAGAGCACCACTCCCCCCCCCCCCGTCTACCGGCGTGAGGACGATCTGGCCCGTGTGGGAGGTGCTTCACCAGATACTCGGCTCCTAGTTCCCCCGAGACAACGTCCTGCAATGTCCTCAAGCGGCGGGCCCGGTGCTACCTGGACTTGATATGGGCAAAGGCCTTCTTCCCCTTGTCGCCACTCCCACGTCCCATGACAAAAAACACTGACCATGGGCAATAGGCAATGCATGTCAATTTGCAATGTCGAGAAAGTCCGACAAAGTAAGAGGGCACCCCATGGCAAACACCGCACAACAAAAAATTTGTACAAGCACCCCATGCGTTGGGAACCAGCATTAAACACAAATACTGTATAAGTTCGCGCGAAGTTCGCGCGAAGTTCGCATAAACCTCAGGACAGTGGTCGGCTGAGTTGTTCGCGCATTTGCACGAAATCGCGCGAATTTCGCGGCACGATCAGGACAGTGGTCGGCCCTGTTGTAGTTTACAATGGTTAAAAAGGCCGTTCGCAGGGCGACACTACGGGGTCGCAGTGCCTGTGGAGGTCCCAGACCCATGGGCTGCGGGGGGCTGGGGGGCTCGAAGGCCGGGTTAGTGGCGGCCTCCACCAGGGCGTCCCCCGGGTACCGCCTCTCGACAGCCTCATGGCTGTCCAAGGCAGCTTGATACCCCGGCACCACCGACTCGAAGGTCGGCCCGTCCTTTGGTGAAGCAGCAGGCGCGCGGTGCTGGCCACTGCTGAGAGCTCCCCCTTCACCCTCTCTGCCTGGGCCTTCCAGGCCTGGCTCGCCGCCATAAGGTACTTCGTACCCCCCCCCCCCCCCCGCCCCTTCCCCCCCCGCCTTCGGCTTGGGTTTGCGGGCCTACGCATGCACCTGCGCCCGGAGATTATCCCGCTCCAGCCCCACCACCGTTGCCCGCCGCTCCGCCCCCTGCGCCCGTTGCTCTGCCTCCTGGAGCTTGCCTCGCAGGAGGAGAACCTCCCCCTCCGCCCCCGCTTCTGCCACTCGGGCATGGCCCCCGCCTGCGCCGCCACCCAAGCGTCCACATGCGCGGCGGCCTGCTTTGCCGGCAGGGGCTTTGCAGCCGAGGGCTGGCCACCCGACTTGGCGGGAAGTTTGGGGGCCTTGCGGGGCCGGCCCCCCTTGCCCTTGGACCCGCCACTCCTGGAGCTCCGCATGGAGGAGGCATCGTCCCCCTCCTCCTCCCCCCCCTCCTCCGCATCCACGTTCACCGCTCCCCCCACCTCCCCCAAATGCCGCCGCTGCTCCTCTTTTGCCCGCGTGTGCATTTGCATGGAGCCAGCCATGCATAGCTCATGTGCTCCTCCGCCCGGTCCCCCCATCCCCTCACCCCCGTCACCGGCAACGCCGCCAACCACCTCAACTGCCCCTCCGGCACTCCCGCCCTACCTTGCACGCAACAATCCATTCTCCAATGCCCTCCACGCAGGCGGTATGCGTAGAGGGCAATAATTGTCTCCCCCTCCTTTCACCGGGCCCTCCCCCGGGGTTGGGGAACGTGATGGCACAGGGGAAGGACATTTTGAGGGGCGGCTCCCGCGGCCCATCCTGCGTCTCCACCTCGACCTCCCAGGTCGTCGCCACAAACTCCTCCCTTGCCCGCTTCCGTCCCGGGAGGTCGAGCTTCCATGCGAACGGGGGCTGGGACCGCAGCATGGGGAGGGAGGTGATGGGGGGGAGGTCTGCGGGGTAGGCCGTGGCCCCCGTCCCCGCCACGGGGTTTGCGACAACCACGGGGTCTGGGGCAGTGGGTGCAGGGGGGGCTGCGGGAATGGCCGCCGGGGCGTGTGCGGGGGTGGCTGCGGGGGTGGCGCCGGCCGAACTCAAGGGCACGTTGAAGATCACGTGGCCCAACTGTGCAGGACCAACAGTGTACCCGGCTGGGCGGAATCGCTTGTGGGCGTGCATGGCCGCACGGGGATCGGGCAGCCAGCAGTGCGATTGCTCCTGAGAATGACAAATGGAATAGTGTAACTATTCATGCGAAATTCGCGCGAACTTCGCGCGAAATTCGTGAATCTGCATGCCTGACCGAATCTGAAGCATTTGCGAATGTGCAGCACAGTGTCGCGAAGCTCGCGCGAAGTTCGTGCGAACTTCACGCGAATACGGGGTAGAAGACAATGCATACCTCACATTCACACGGGCAGGTCACTCACTGTCCACGTCCCTTTCTTGGACTCCTTTGCCCGCTTCCACTCCGGCACAGCGTGGAGCAGCTGCCAGGCGGGGGCCGAGCGTGTGGGGGGCAGTGTAGCCCCAAGTGCCCACGTCACGTGGATCCACGTCCCCGTCCGTCGAATCCCCCTTCACGACCTCCATCTCGTACGCCCCATTCCACATTAAGATTTCCCCCGCGTGCACGATGACGGGGGAGATGTCGTGGGCGCGGCGGCTCAGGAACAGGGGGTGGTGTGTGCACACGGGGGGGGCTGGCTCCACCTCGGGGGGGCTGAAGACGTCGTCCACCATGTCCCGGGTGGCCAGCCCCACCCGAGCCTCCAATCCAACCCCCAACAGCAACAGTTGCCCAAAAGTGGGCACGTCCTCCCCGCCCTCCCTGTCCAGCAGGCCGAGGCAGTCCTTGAGCTCCAGGGGGAGGGGGGGGTTGAGATGCGTCGTATTCGGCTTGACCCCCGAATGACGCCGATCGGGGGTCCACTGCGTGAACAGTGCCCCCTGCATCTCTTGCCCGGGGGGGGAGGGGAGCCCGTGGTGCCGGGCGGTGCTGACGAGGACGAGGACCTCCCCCTGTTGGAGCAGGACCTCGTCCCACCTCTCCTCCTCGGCCTCCCCGAGCGCCGTTCCCGCCTGGACATTGATGCGGTACTAGGGGGAGAGGGCCACAAACGTCGAGATGTGGCAGCTCGAGGGGTCGCGGTCACGGGCGGGCAGCATGTCTGGGGCAGTCGAAACATCCGTGTGGGGGAGCTGGTCCCCCGACTCAGCACCCGACACGATGACGGAAGAAGGCATGTCAAACAAGCCTTCAAACGGATCGGGGACACGCTTGTTGATGATGTTAATAAATTTTTTGATAAGGGCACTTGCCAATCCCCCGGTTTTGGAGGGCTGGGACTAGTACCGCTAGGGGAGGGTGGGGTCCTTCCTCTGCTCCTCCACCGGTTTCACATTGAACACCGGGTCAAAATGTTGAGGAACTTGTTTCCCGCCCCCCAAATTTTTTCCACCCTCCCCCAGGTGGTCTTGCAGTCCTCCGCGAGAAGAATATCGCGATGGACTGTGTAGCCGAGGCCGTCCACGAAGTTACGAGCCATCGGGGGGGCTGGGCGGTCAGCCATCACGGAGGGGTTGGCGGTGGCATACGAGGGGGGGTCCTGCAGGGGTGCCCTGCGCAAGGTGGGCTCGGTCGTAATGAAGGGGGGGGGGGTCCGCGATTCCCCGATACCAACTGAGCCCCTTCATCCTATGGAGAGTGGGAGAGTGGGAGAGTGATATCGGGGATGTAGTGGAGAAGGGGCACGGTCGGGTGGCTGGGCAAGATGCCCAGATCGTCCTACCACTGGTTCAACTGTGGACAGCCTTTTGGCAATCATGGCCACGCACACCGTGGGCAAACCCAAGCCCGGCCTCTGTGCCATCTACCCCACCACTAACCTCGTTCACTGCCCCAAGCGGATGGCATGATTGCCATCAACAACTACTTTCCTGCCGGTGAGCCGCAGGCTGACCACTCTAACCTTCCTTTTGAATGGCAGGCAGTGCAAGCCCGGTGGGAGTGAGCCAGACGGCCCGCAACCCCGGGAGGGCCACCTGCAACTCCCAAAAAAAAGGTGAGTGGCCCAACCTTTTTTCCCAAACCATCCCGCCCTTTCAGCTGTTCGCATGTCAACATGAATCAAATGGGGGGGTGTGGCCAACCCCTTCACCCACCCCACCACCTCCTCCACTGCCAGGCCCCCCGTGTACGTGGCCTCCTCCAATGTGCCGGGGCGAAGGGGGATGCCCTGGTAGTGGCCCAGGGTGCCAGCGGACGGGTCGAGGAGTGAGAGTGACCCAATCTGGGAAAGGGGATGCGACTGTGGAGTGGACATTTTCACAAAGAAAGCGAAGGTGAGGTCTGAACAAAAGACATACGACAAGAACAGCATGCTCATGCACAAATCAAAGGATATTCGCGCGAAGTTCGCGCGAATGTGAATGCGGATACGGATGCGAATACGATTGCGCACGAGGGTGCGAATTCGAACGCGAATTGAGTTTTGTTTTTTTGTTAATTTAAGCTACATTATGACCGATTCAAGCTACAATTCACGTCGTTTGAATTTTTATGATTTTTAGGTGAAGTAAGCACCGCAAACGGGCACAAAGACAAGGCACCACGGGCAAAACGGGCAAAAAATCAACAAAGTGAGTGTACTCATTCAAAAGTTCCGTTCGCAGTGGGTGCACATGAGAAAAAGCAGGTGGGTGAGACCACGGACAGTGGGAATCAAAGCATCAGGGATGTTCATACACACCAGGTAAACATTGTCTTTAAACCTCGAGATCAGGACCATGGGCACAGAAGGGAAGGCAGACGACCCATAAGGGTCATCTTGTTTCAGCTCAGCCCAGATACAAGGCATCGCCCGGTAGTCCTTGAAGAGCTCTCCAGTCACATGGTGGTCACGTCTCAGGGTGCCACGCACAATCGCACCCAAGCGCCCATTGGGCACACCGTCCCATGCAGTAGACCGAAACAGCTACACGTTTTGCGTACCGAAATGCATACACCCCGGAAGCTCTTCCATTGGGCACCACCAACCATTAAATCCACGTTGCGAAAGGGTGGGCATACTCACAAGGGCAATACGGGGGTGGACCATCAGATTTTCCCGACACAGGATTTCTTGAGCGACGAATGGGGACACAGTAAAATCAGTCCGATCAAGGAAAGGGTATGAGGGGTCTCAGGTTCAAAAGGCCCCTATATTTTGGGGCCCTTTTACTTTCCGTGGCACCTCCCTCTTCCCTGAAACACAAGTCGCTTTCGTTGTCCTGTAGCTATCAGACAAGAGGGCAAGTGGGCCAGACACATAGTTAGGCCTGGACATGAGCCCTGGGATCTTCACCCATGCCCCGGAACCACCACGTGTTTTCAGCCATACATACTCACGATACATACAATACAACAACGTCTCCGGGGGTGTGTTGAAGAAGAAGAAGAGGACGCACACTGCCGATAGCACACCGCCAAACCTCACTCCACGTTGCCTCGGCACTCAGCTACATTGTCAAACAAACGAAAATGCAAGTATTGGGACATTGGGGCCCAGGACATGTTGCTGTAAAAATCCTATTCCCCTTGCACATTACATCATACCTTCGGTTTGGTCCCACGCCAAACCATGGTCCTACTGTGCAGGCGCGTATGCGCGACGCCTCTCGTACTTCCCTGCATCTTGAGCTTACCTTATGGTACCCGTCGTGTGCACGTCGTCAGGTGTCGTCCAGGGCGCGAGCAAGCGAGACAACAATGCTCAGCGACCACAAAACATGATTTTCTGTGCACAAGATAAGTCGGGTAATTCGGCAATTGTGCTACGGCTTAGTGTTAGTCACCATTTCCTACACCAAATTTCGCTTGATGCGCTCGTACAGACACATGTGCAACCAAGACATAGGTTGAGGGACATCATTACATCATGAAAGACCCCAGTGGGGAGGTCGGCGAGCGGCGCGCGTAGGTCGCGAAGCGAGCTCCGCGCCGCGAGACGGGCTCCCCAAGTGGCCCCACATGGGGGCCCGTGGGCAACTGCAGCCCCCATTTCCCGGCTGATTTGCGCAGTGTGTTAGCCCACCATGTGTTTGGGTATTTCTTGGTTGTCAGGAGGTGCACTAAGCTGGATAGGTTCTCTGTAGCTGCTGCAGGAGAGAGCCTGTACCAAGCAGATTTCTTAACTTCATTGGGGACCAACGTAGTCACCATATCTCTAGCATTTGGGGCTGTGGGGTCGATGAGTTTGGATATGCGTGGGGGTGTGGAAACCCCAGGAGGGGAGTCCCATTGTATAGTCTTTGTGTGCAGTGGTTGTGGTCCGTGTACATCAGCCAAATTTGACTCCAGATGATTGATGGTAGTTCCCCACTGCTCGAGTGTCACACTCATGTTGAAGACTGATTTGAATTGTTTCTGTAACACACCCGCTCGTCGCTGGACAGCATCAGTGAGTGTCTCATTCCTACGCATCGTGACGGCCGTGTTGACAGAGAAATTATCCCGATACCTACTCCACAGGGCTGCGTCCAGTGATCGTTTTGCACCTGACCTGGCTGTTAATTCCCGGTACAGTAGCACCAGTGACGCGATCTGGGCGGACAGTGAACCCCCAATGGGGGTCCCTGTGGTTTGCATCACAACAGAAGACAATATTCTACAAATGGTGTTGAATGTCAAATCAAACACCACATAGGCAATTGTGTCGTCAAAGGTGAAGCAGTGAAAATCTGCAGACGGTTGCCTCCCTTTGCGATAAAGAAGCAGAGGGGGAGGCGTCGGCCCATCTTTTTCCTAACTTCGCTGTGTAACCAGTTGAGTGCTTCTATCACCAGGTGTCTCTCAATGTTAGGAAACATTTCCACGAGGTCAAACTCTATCCAAACTCTGGACTGGTTTTTTCGGGGGCGTGGGGCCTGGTCAACACACGTGCGTACGAATTTCAACAAATCAGTCATAGCAATCATTTCCCTGGGCTTCAAGTGTTTAACTACTAACTTCCAAAACACCGTCAGTGCTCGGCCCATTAGCTTACCAATTCTGGGGAACGGGTGGGCTGCATAGGCCAGGACTTGTCGGTACTTCATGACAGGGGGGAGGGCCCGTTCCTTACTTTTGAATTTGAATAGGAGCTGAGCATTGGGGGTCGAGATACACTTTGCTGCAGATTTGGGAGGAGTTGGGGCGGTGTATCTGGGGCATGCATCAGAGGATAGGAGGCCATAAACGTTGGACACCACAGGTGGTTCCAGCATGTCAAAAACAGAGTGGATCCGTGCGTACACCAGGCGCCATGGCGTGAGGCGTGTCGTTGACATCAACAGTCGTTGCCCCGTGTGCCATAACACCATTTTTGAGGTACATAACAGATTCCACAGCGACTGCGGGTTCAAAAAACTCGCAATCACGGAGAACACGGTGAAGTACGTAACACTGAACACCCGTGGAGCTGGGCGGGAGACACGCAGGACAGTAGTATGCCCGGTGTGTGCAGGCGCAGTGGGTTGGTCCTGCTGCAGTCCCCGGCGTCGTTTACACCCCTTGGTCAAATGCACAACCACGCATTTTCGTTTTTTGGATGGTGCTACAGTACCAGTGCCGAAATGCTTGCGGAGGAACGTGTGATATCTGCGATTCGCTGTTTTTAGTTCCTGCTCCAGCAAAGCCTTAAAACCCTTGGACAAAGTTATACCCCTGGCCTTGAGCGTGGGCTGTCCGTCCGCGCGTCGACCGTGTGGAGCGCAGAGCGCACCCATGAGGCAATATCGGAGTTGTTCTACATTTCGAAGGTGGGTAGAAGCTCTTGCGCCCGCTTCGAGAGCAAGGTCAAGCTCTACCTACCTTCTTCGCATACGACTTCATGGGGTGTGGAAAATAGGAAAACACAAGCGCACCCCTTCCACCTGTCCCCGCACAATTTGTTTTTCACCATCAAAAAAGTTATTGGTACTGCAAGGCTGAGCGAGATCACGTGCACAGTGGCAAGCACGAGCACACCGAACACAACTACTTTGATCAAAAAAAAATCCAGAGTGAAACGGGGCCACGTGATTCAGACATAGAGTTTGCAAAACGGTTGAACTACATATGGATGAAGGCATCAAACACATGCTACGAGGTTATCCCATGCCTGCCTGGATGTGGACCCCTGTAAACCTTGGGCCCTACATTGTAGCCCGCACTAGATGTATACATTGCATCTCTCACGCCCATTGCTCACAAACAGCGCCGAGCCGTGCGTTGCGCGCAGGATAGAACCCACGGCCGGTCCGAAAATGTTTTTGCGTATCTTTGGCCCTAGACTTTAATGTAAACTTGGACTTGGGAAACTCTGCGATACACTCAAACTAGGAGTCGACACCATACGACTGCAACCACAAATTATAATACAACTTCCGACACAGCACTATGGATCGCCCTGAAATTTTATCTAATGGTGTCAGCACGAACCGCCTAGCCATTGCTCTGTTGCTTCCACTGTAACAAACGATCTCGCTGCAACGGGGACATCGTCTACAACGGTGGCAAACAGCTTCCTTGTAAAATGTATAGCATCACTCAATGACAATGAGCGCCACGAAAAGGCTACAAACGGACATGCCTTCTCCCTTCTCCATACCGATTGGCGTGCCTACCGCAGACACTACTCCACTAGCCCTGGCACAGAGTTGGACATCGTTTGCAGCACTTCGTCGTGCTTGTCATCGTCGATGGCTCGCTTCATAACGCCACTGGTTACACGTTTTTTCTATACAAAAAACCAGGTTGTGCGCACAATCATCACAACCACGAATGATGACAGAGCATGTACCACCCGTCGGACCTACAATGTATGTTGGCCATGTCATCTGGCACAAGGAAAGTGAGTATCTGCCTGAAAACAACGGTCGGTAATATTTTGTACGGTACAATCTGCCCAACAGCATCTGTATGGCATTTGACTGCAATATCATAAGCATGTCTTGAAAAACATGATAACCTGGGTAGATGCAGTTTGGTTGGGGCTGTGTCTGTCCGATGGCATATTCTCAAAAGGGCACGGTTCGTCAGGTATTTCTGGTCACAAACAATGTGAGCACATGCTCTGAGTCGTTTGACTCGATATTCAAAACTTAAACACTGCTGACGGGAGCTGAACCCTGAAATAAACGCAATCAAACGCCATGGGCGTGATCTACGTGTTGATTTTGCACCACCCGCGATGAGGCCATTATGTTGCCGCATTCTTCGCCTCAAGTTGCAGGTAGCACCCACATATGTTCGCATCCTGGTTTGAGGGCAAAGAGACATCAGCACATAACACACCCATTCCATTAGCCCAATTATTTCAATTACACACGCAGTTGCATGGAAATTGCATGATTTGCTAATTGTGTTACATTCCGGAGTCGCGGGGAGGATTCACCAAATTCACCAAAAGAAAAAAAAAAGCTTTGTATGGATAGAAAATAAAAGATTTGCAAATCATGAATTCCGGTAACGAACAAGGTAAAAGTCTTCTGCCCATGATCATGATTGGGTTGGCGGTGCTGTCGCTGTTCATAGCAGGTGGACTTGCCTACTGGTGGTACAACAAAAAGGGCGAGATAGAGGATTCTGACAAAGTACAAACTGACAAGGATAAGGAGAAGGACGAAAACAAAATGAAACTGTGGGGAGCTGGGTTATTCGGTCTATTGTCGATTGCCCTTGGCTTCGTTGGTGCCTACAAGATGAGGCAAGCTGGAAAGGGTGGAAGTGGAAATAGTAGTGTGAGAGTCGCGTATGACACACATGGGTCATCCTAACCCTTGCCCTCGATTTGTAAGGACAGCAGAATCATGTACCCGATAAGTAGCAGTACATAGGCGATGATGTGTACATGTTTTTTTTGCATCTTTTAACATATAACCAAATGCGACAACAAAATATGTCATTCATTTCAAATACTGTGAGGCACAACAAGGTTGTAATTTTCTGTCGTAGTGGTAGTATACATGCAGACATTTTACATGCAATGCTTAATGCTAGGTTTGACAAGGTGCTTGTGGTTGACATACGTAGTAGGGTTGCATTGAGCGATGCCCTGCACCGTTACACAAGGAAGCACACACTGCTACCTGTGGTCTTTATCAAGGGACAGCTGATTGGCGATGTTCGGGACACGGTGCGGTATATGCATGGAGCATAAAATAAATAAGGAAAGAATGGGTGGTGGTAGTGGTCAGCAGACACAACAAAAACAATTTCAGAAGAGTGTGCCGTTGGTAACAGCATAGTTGGCGCACATCACAAACGACACCGCGCCATTGGGTGTTACAGATCACGGGCCCTTCTAGTTGGAGTGACGCCGAAGCGGAAAATTGTAGAATCAACCAAGGACAGTCTTTGCACACACAACAAAGCGCAAGCACTACTGCTGCAAAGGCAGAGCCCTAACAAAGGGATGCCACACAAAACCTGCCACGTACGGAGACTTGATCAATATGGCGGACGTGTGCCAAACCATGGATGAGAAAATTGAACCTGCCTTGACTAAGAACAACGAGGTGATGAACCATAATTTTGCAGCCTAGCTAAAACTACACGTGATGCAAGCGGCCGCATAATGCAGTCGATTGGATTCATTCATTCGGTCTCTGGTGGCTTTCCTTGGTGATGCACTTGAGGTTGCTTGTGCTTGTGCTGGCGGCAAGCTTGGCTTGGGTAGCGGGCTTGACCCCGTGGACGTTGGAGTGTCGAGTGATGGTATGGCTGCACAATGCACCCGGCTAGCCGCACAGCGCCTCCAATCGGTTCAGAGCCTAGGCGGCTCCCACTAAGAGAGCCACTCACTGCACAGAACATGCCAAGCTCTCCATGTAGCCTCCCATGTTATTGGTACACCCAATTTTCCTCTTTTTGAACACATGTGGACTTGCCCAGGAAGGCTTGGGCTGCACAAGCGCAAAAGGAGAAGGAAGAAGAAGCGCAACGCAACGAGGAGGCAAAGGCATAAGAGCGTCAACAAGCAAAGCAAGCAAGACTTGTGGCAGCAGCAACAAAGATGAAGAGTGTTACTAATACATTGCCGACGTTACGGCAGAAGGAGGGCTGTTGACCGGTGCCCCACAGCCCGCGGAGGACGAGGCACACGACATTGAGGACAACAACGATGACGACAATGACGTGTTTGCTGCAAGCAACGTCACAAGCCGCACCCCCACTGCAAGTGGAAGTCTACCGCCCCCCGTCCACCTACCACCGGGGCGCCACCTACGGTGCAAACGTGCAAGCAACCCGAGACCGGCTACCCTCCGGGCTACACAAAAGCATGGTGATGCCGGCTGCACAAAGTGTCCCCGGCCACGCGCCCGGCCACACGCCCAAGATCCAAGGCTCATGAAAGGAGGATTGTAAAATTACAGTAAATTATGGGCCGTAGCTTACAGTGTAACTTGTGCCGTAACTTAGAAAAATTACGTTGTTGTCGCGACCAAGCTTTTGGGCTTACACCATGCAATTTCAAAGAAAATCGTACTTTTTTCGTTGTTGGTGGGGCGGGTGGGTGGGTGGGATGTCGGCAACTTGTGTGGGGCCCCACGAGCGAACCAAAACGTGCCACCTTCCCAATGTTGCAAGAGAGGGGACAAATCGCATCACAATTTGTATGCCTCATCTCTGGAAAATTTGGGTTGGGGCGTAACGTACGGTCCATAATTTACAATCGCCGTAACATACGTAATTTCCGGCCGTAACTTACGGCGTAATTTACGTTCGTAACGTACATCACAATCCAAATACATGCAAGTGTTACGGCCTGCGCCCAAGGCTACATGCACCTGCCACACGCCAACAAACAATGAAGCTGGTCTCCCCTCGGGGGTGGAGGGACGGTCACGAAGTGGCAGTCCCCCCACGGGGGGGCGGGGGATTGCACTTACGATACAATATTTCACATCTTCGGTGCTTGCGGTGTTAAGGTTTTCTCTGGCACCTTTGGTGCCTAGTGGGCTAAGTGACGGTCCCCGCTAGGGTGGGGAATTGCAAGGGGGGGCGGATTACAAGCTAGGGGAGGGAATCTTCTTGACTGGCTCCACAGGATATCAAGAACCATCGACACTTTGTCATACACGTCTTGGGCACTCATTTTTTTTCCCTTTGTGAGCAGTGAATTACTGCTTGCAAAAGTTCTTGCAGCTTGAGATGTCCAAGTGGCCAATCACACGCGACTGAAATATGGTGCCGCACTAACTTTGAAATACTGCGATTTTTCGACTACTGTAGAAATCAATCGAAATACAGAATAATATCTCCGTTGAGAAGCCTTGTCTAATTACATTTTCCTTATTTTTTTATAATGTAGCCCGGACTGCTTGGATGTTTTCCTTATTTTTTAATGCTGGACATCATCGGAGGATGTAGTTTTAATATCTTTCCAAAATTTGCTCCGCCGCATTGTAACTTCACCGTACACACCACCACACGCATAGCGACGCTATTCAAGGAGTCCCTGAAAATTTGATGTGTTAGCCCATCTTCCTTCAAAGAAGACGTGGGACATGAAAGTTTCATGTTCTTCTCATCGTGCGTGTAGTTGCGGCTTATTTTGGTTCCCCAGACTTCTGGACAACGACACGACAACCCCTAATCCTTGGGAGCCAAGCATCCCAATTCACAATGTCCACATAGTCTATCTCTTGGACATAGATTGCTGCTAGCTGGTCAAAAAACTCAATGAACACACCCCAAATTGTCGTGGTGACGGCCGGCCGAGATGTCCAAACCTCATGGCCCTTGCTCTCGGGCGCGTGGCCTCAAGGGGCACACATACAACTCCGTAGGGGTCAACTTAGGATCACCCATCTTTTTTGCTTGCAACGGCAACATAAGGACACCCATGCGCACCTCTACATCTTCGCAAAAGCTCAACCGTGGCAAGAAGCGACAGAGCTCCAAACCCCACTTTAGAGGCAAATTAGAGTGGAGTGCTGACCCCATGTGCCCGCGTTGATTAACTTGTGTACTCACCTTTGATAGGTGTTTTAGTTCTGATTGTTTATTCCTCCAATTCCGATTATGCAGGGAAGTGGGGAATAGGCATAGGGTTAAAGCGAGACAGTGTATGCGCAGTGGCCCGTGCCAATGGCAGGGTTTTTATACAGGTCATGCAAAAATTCCATTGTTCTGCTTTATTTGTGCTTACCTTCTTTGTGTTTGCTTGTAGATGTTGTTTGTGTGTGTCACACATGCCTTGAACACTCCATGGGACCCCACAACCCTAGGTTTTTGCTCATTTTGGTCGGTTTTTACTGCAAAATCCATGAAATCCGTAAAATCCGCAGTTTCGGGGGGGGGGGGGGGGTTAGTAGGCCACGATATGCGGAATCCACGGCGTCAAACCCTCCTTAGTGGTGTATTGATGTAGGGGTGTACTGGTATGATGATAATGATGAGTGTGTAGGTGTGGTGTCACGTGATGTTGTAGTGCTGCAGTGGTGTGCTGGGTAGTGTAGGGGTGTACGGGTGTAGGGGAGTGCTGGGGTATGTGGTACACACAAAGCACCACAGAAGCACGAGCCCGTGGAATCTACCGAATGACAGCTTTGGAAGCGGAACATGAGCGACTTCAGATGCTGAACACCAACGAACAAATGAAACTACGGAGGCAACGCAAGACATATGCATTTGTGTGGGGTTGTCTCGGATGTGTGTAGGTTTTGCACAAGGCTTTCATCGGATTTGTCGGTGATTGTTGGGATTTGTTGGTTATTTTTGTTGATTTGACACATTTTTTCTCGTCGTTCTTGCAACATGGGCAAAATCCGCATTGTCGTTCGGCTTTCTCAAGTCGTTGGATGGAAAGCCTGTCCTTGCGCGTCACGCAGTAAACTTTGGAGCAATTTTCCCTCCCCTTCAGGGCTCTCATGATGCTTGGTGGTGGCACTTTGTCTAGTGCATCGTGAGGCACCGTGTGCTACTAATGAACGATGCACACAAGCTTTACAATGTCGGCAACATGTTGGATGAACAGGGGCGCTTCGACGAGGCAGCAGATGCGTTCCGTCGTAGCATTGAAGTTTCCGAGGTTGAAACCCAGCCATCGGTTGAGCTGGGTGACATTTGGCTTTGTTTGGGGCAGGCATTGCGAAGTGCCGGGAAGGTTCGTGAGGCCCAAGCCGCGTGGGAGCAGGCGCTACGCTGCAATCCATCGCCCGGCATACTTCGAGCGAATGCCGTGCTCTTATGCACAGGCGACGTCAAATTTGGCCAAGACGGGAAGGAGATTGCTACGGCCGCGGCCGCATTGCGCGATCTAGGGGCCTTTGACGCCACACTGCTACAACGGTTCGGATTCGACGCCGAGTCCACCGGTTCTGATTTGCATGATCAGCGGCACGAAGACGTGTGTGCCGTCAGTGGCTCCATCACAGCCTCACAAGACATGTTTGTCCGCCTCTTCTGCATTGGGTGTGGTGTGCGGGCGGGAGACGTGCAGGCCGCCCTCCCGGAGGCCTTTGACACGTTGATGGCTTGCGGTCTGCTCGCGGTCGTTCTGGATGATCTGTGCATTGGCGCCGTCCAGATCTTCCCGTTCCGCGGGCTCTTGATAATGACAGACTGGCCCAGCCAGACGCTCGGTCCTCCGGAAGACCCCGTCATGGCCATCGGGACCGACTCGATGGAGTTGTGCCTTTGCTTGGCAGACGGCTCAAGCCAAGGCTCCGGCGGGTTTTGTCTCGTGGACGGGGCCTCGGTCCTGGACTTGTGCACCGGCAGCGGGATCGCGGCGCTGCACGCCGCGCGGTGCGGCGCGGGCCGCGTCGTCGCGGCGGACGTGAGCCCCCGCGCGTGCCTGTTCACCCGCGCGAACGCCGCGCTGAACGGGCTCGCCGTCGACGTGCGGCGTGGGGACCTCTACGATGCGCTGGAGGGGGACGGGCCGCAGGCGTTCGACCTGGTCCTCGCGAACCCCCCCTTTGTTGCGGCCCCCGTCAGCCCCGCCCGAGTCCCGACCCTGTACGCCGACGGCGGCCCAGACGGGCTGGCGGTCACGGCACGGATTCTGAGTGGGGCCGGTCGTCGTCTCGTGCGCGGAGGCCTGTGCGTGATTGTTGGCGAGTTCCCCAATGTGGGCGTGGCCGCCGGGGGCGTGGAGGGCAAGAGCCTCTGCTCGTGTCTGCCACCGGTGCCAGGGATGCCCGAGCTGATCCTCATTCACGCGGAGGCGCATGTGCAGACGGCGGAGGAGTACGCCGTGGATCGCGCGGCCGCGCCGCACGTCGCGGAGATCTGGAGGGCCTCGTTGCACGAGCACGGCGTCGTCTGCGTGTCGTCCGGCGTATTGGTCGGGCGGTTTGTCCCCCAGGACGGTGCCATGGCGGAGGGGGGGGATGGGGCGGCCGCACTTGTCGCGGACTACCGCCGCGTGACGTGGGATGCCCAGGACGCGGATGAGTCATGGACGGCCGCACGCCAACGAGGCCTCGGGTTGAAGGTTGTGCGCCTGGAATTGATGACGGCGCGCGCGAAAGCCCGCTCATGGGCTGGGGCATAGCATGTATTGTTGTGTATGACTTGAACGAGGTACTACTAACTACGATCAAAGTGTGGAGTTCCTGAATAAAACTGGTGGAGGGGGGGGGGATGGTAAGACTTAGGAAACAATTTTTTTCGCTCCATAAAAATGAAACGAAAATTTAACATTTTGCATCAGAAAGATTGTTGACTAAGGTTTACCTCGTTTCTACTGGAGGTTTGTGCGACTGGTATCAGCCGAGCCACGAGCTATATTTTCAGGTGGTTTTCGGGCAAAATGACCGTTTTTCCACAAAACCAACCGATGCCCGCACGCCTGCGATGAGTATTGACTGTTCCTCGTCCAGCGCGGCCTCTTGCAAGACCGGGGATGTGAAGCCCACAAGACTCAGGCATGAGCCGCGTATCCGGGGATCCGAGTATGCACTTTGGCCTCATTTCTGCTTTTGTTGCAGGTGGTGCAGCCCCAGGCGCGGATGACACAGATGCCCCTGAGGCTGCCGTGTTGCTCGGTGGCAGTCATCCCGCTCCGTGCCCCCGCGGTCAGCCTCTTCTGGCCCAACACGTCCCACCACAGACCCATCCCCTTAACTCGTCTGCTTCTCATTGTCCTGCGGGCACTCTGCACCCACACCAGCCTCCCCCCGCCGCCGCCTCCTTCACGGAAGGTCCGTGGCACGGGGGGTGTTCTCCATCCAACGTCTGGGTCACGGTACCCGCGCCCACAGGGCCATGGGGCAGGCACATGCAGGGGGGGCAGGTATGTGCCTCGCTAGTCGGCCCTCCAGCATCAAGGAATGGGGCATTTGGCCGGTGTTGGCACAGCACGGAAGACCGCAGGTCCTACGTCCGCAATGGCAACGTGAAGTGGGGTACTTTGTTGCGTCCTTGTCTCAGGCTGATCTCATACTTCCCAGTAGACTACTCGGCCTCTCAGGCCCGGCTCGCCATTGGGTCTTTCGCCCCGGTTTTTGGCATGACACTCTGTGAGGGTAGGGCTGCCCTCCCCCCCTTTGTCCCGACACCAAAACAGCCGCCCATGAGTTAACCAATGGCTCCCTTGCCAACCGCCGTCGGTTGTGTCCGGCAGTGCGGACTGTGCCTTGGGGGTGCCCAGTTGTACCGTACCTCCACCATTTCGGGTTTGTTTGTCTCCCTCTTGATTGCTACATCTCGACCCACCATATCCCTCAAGCCTGGCCTCACCCTCCAGCGTCTGTTCTTCCCATGTGTGACCTGGTGGAGATGGGGCCCACAGCCCCCTCCTGACCTCTGACCTCCAAGGCCGGCCGCACCGTCATCTCCACCGTCCCTGCCGGGCAGTGACCGGTGACCCGTTGCCACCCTTCCTTTAGCTCACCTTAATCAGGCTCAGTCACCCCTTCTGGGGGGTGGGTCATTTTGAAGGGTCAAGGGCACGGAACAAAGTGTTTTCCACAGTTTGCTTTTGGGTCTGGTTGGGCGGTGGGTGGGTAAGTACTCAACACCCCCCCCCCCTCTTCCCCCTGACCCCACTCATCTCGCCAGCGCGTAGAGATGAAGGACGCTCACTGGGCCCTATACTGACAACAGTAGAGATCAACCCACTGTGTCAGGAGGATCTGGGTACCACTCTCACCCTTCAGGCGCTTAGTACGCTGCCAGTTTTTGAAAGCAACAAGCTGGACGCTGCCCGGCGGCTCTTCCGTGGACCGTCGGGTCAGGGAGAGCAGTTTGTGGACCCAATCCGACGACCCGTTGATCTTCTCTTCTGCCTCCTCTACTTTGTCCCGCAGGGATGCCAACGAGCAGGAGCAGGATTTTATGACCATGGACCACGTCGCGGTGGTGGAAGTCAGCACAGATGTCAGCTCTACCAGGAAGCACAGGTGCATAGGTACAGGCGATAGCAACACGCAAG
Source organism: Eutreptiella sp. 'Long Island Sound 2002' (assembly GCA_964036045.1). Lineage (NCBI taxonomy): Eukaryota > Euglenozoa > Euglenophyceae > Eutreptiales > Eutreptiaceae > Eutreptiella > Eutreptiella sp. 'Long Island Sound 2002'. The sequence continues at coordinate 11,541,777 of OZ038399.1, read as the reverse complement.
CATCCGACGTTGGGGACAAGGGATCAAACCCGACACGCGCCGTGCCCGTAGTGTGGTATTGTTTTAGCACACATGTACCTTCATGGTATGGCCTGGGTGGACGGTTACACAGCAGACACCAACCAATATCAACTCAATGTCGCCATAGTGCAGTGGCTGCACACCTTGGCGTGAGGCCGAGTGGGGTTGGACCGAACCCTGACCGTCCGGTGGTATTTTGAATTTTCTCTGGATTTGAATTGGTACCGGGGGCCATCCTGCAGTTGGGCAATCGGCCTTTGACCATGGTCAGTGGCACACTGCCCGCTCCCCCCACACACTCAGCTCTATACACTGCAACTGAGCCTTTGTTGACGGCAATGAGGTGCGCCGCTGGTCCTGGTGTATTGACCCCTCCTCTCCCAGACAGGGGAACCATGTTCAGTTCCTGGCTCCGCTCGTCCGCTCGTGGATGTGGTCCATATAGACCTCATGCCCGTCCGCACATTACCGCTCCCATCCAGGGGGCAGGTCGTAAGGGAAAGTATTTGTTGGCCGGAGCGCCTACCAAACCACAGGAGGCCTCCCCTCGCTCCCCACTCACCAAGACCTCCCCTTCTTTGGCGCCACACAACATCTTTCCCAAGAGTCTCCGCTGGGTGCGGCATCATTTTCTTGGGCGTACAAAACCATACATAACCCATTTTCGGTGTTGGAAAAACCAGCATTCCAACAAAAAACGGGGCACAAACAACGGTACTGATTGAATGAAAGTGAATCGTCCACAAGACATGCAGATTGTCTAATGCAGAAGGTGGAAGGTAGCGGCCATCTATAGTTATTCAGTAATTTTACAACAATGGAGTTTTAACGGCGATTTTTGACCTTGGAAGAAAAGGCCGAGATCGCATTTGGTGCCGCCTATGCACGTGTGTGTTAAAAATTGCAAACTGTATTATCACAATTTCTGGTTTCTTCTGCAGCCAAAAGGTTGTTTTCTCCTCCCTACTGCTCGGTTTGGGCACCCCACGTGGGAGCGTAGGAGTCAATGTGTAAAACCGCATTTGGCACGGTTAATGTTTCCAGAAGCAAATGGCAACCCATAGATCAACATTGAGCAAAGTGATGCAAGCGATTAGTGTACAATTAGCCATGGGTGCCACGACTGTGTAAATACTGACTGCACATGCTCAAGGACGAAAGAGGGGAACCCAGCTTTTGTAATCATGTGATTGGGCTTTGTCTCGCGCTCATGTGGACCAAAATGACAAAGTATGAATTTTTTTAATGTTGCCGGATCTTCGTGATTGAGAATTATCACCCCATGATGGGGGGCTTATCCGGTACTTTACCGCAAGATTCCCACAATTATAGAGGTTCTGTGGTGCCGCTCCGATGACTGCAACACGGCTTCTTACAAGTTCATGTGAACAATCTCAAGAAATCAGCGACTTAACTTTGAGCCACATTGTTGAATTTGCAGCCCGGACATTTGCTTATCAATGTTGAAATGAGATAAATGATACCAACACACTTAGATTGTTTTACGAAACCAACATGTGTTTCCACGAAGCGGTCTCAGAGCAGCTTACGACCAACACTCGAGGGTCACCCTGACGGCGACAACTGGCGGAGATGTCTACAATAAGGGTTGGAACCTAGTAGTGTTGAAAAAAACCAGTTTTTGTCAATTAATTTTGCAAGGACAACCAGTTTTGGCGTTTTTTGGTTTTCAAAATAGCCAATTTTTCCGATTCTTTGCCCATCAATAATACCCACATTTGTCAATGTCAATGTTTTCTTCTTGGTGCAAAAATTGGACACAATGTATCACTAAAAACAATGCTGACCACAAATAATCATTCCGATTGATTGCTTTGAATTAGTTTTGCAAATAACAAATTTTGCGGATGGGTTTGAAAATGAGTTCAGACCATAAGGGGTTGACTCCACAAATGCCTTAGCTCCTTTCTACCATATTGTATGTGCGTAAAGTACGTGGATGTGCTCCAGGGGTTTCGTCTTGGAGGCGACATCTGTCCGTAGCCGATTAGGTTGGTCTCGAGAAGTCACATGGGCAATTTGTAACTGAATAGGGAAGTCCATAGTACAGCAAGTATTGTCCCATTGGCATTTAGGCGAGGCTTCTCAGAGTTCGCAAGTTTTCTTCCCCGCGGCGTTGGTCACCACCCTAGACATCATCTTCATTGTGCCGTTGTGCCGAATATGCCATCATTGCCGGAGTTCGGAGTTCGGAGGTTGGTGCACATTGCTCGGGCCAGTAACGAGCATGTCGCACCTTTGACAGGATTGTTGTTCAATACCCTCATTATGATAAGTTTTTAATCTAAAGGCGGCAAGGAGTGGGGCCGAGCCCTTTGCTACAAATTTTCTTTTAGGCTGTCATACATGGGATGTGTGGCAAAACAAAACAGAAAAAAAAACTACCAAGAAAACCACACAAAATGACAGCCCCTGTTTATACTCCATGCGCGCATTGATCTTAGCCCACGCAAACTGCACCCTGTTTTGCGCGTCGAACGCGCATAAAAGGACCGGTTCACAACAGGGCAAAAAAAATATTTTTTTGGATGTTTGATGAAGGTGTTTTAGGGCGTAGTGAAATAAATTACTTTTCTTAGCTTTGCACAACTCCGTGTTCCTAAAGGGGACGTTTTTTATATTTTACGGCGTTGTGAGTGCGCGAGGCCTCGCGCACTCAAGATATTCGAAGTAGAGTTTGTTACGAAACATAAAAACCATAAGGACTGGAGTTTGTGGAAATACACAGCTCCCACACATTATTAAAACTCAGGTTGTGTTGACGAAGGAGCATTGAAAGTGTATGACTGTCGGACTTCCCATGTTAGGTGAAACACATATACTCTAAAGTAAAAATAAAATACAAATTTAGGCATCCGGAGTGCGCGAAGCATCGCGCACTCAGGTCACGTAATGTATTGATTTTTGGGATGGATATGACGCGTACAATTGCAGGTACACTACCAGACGGACAAACACATTTGATTTTTGCGGTGTATGTGTGTGTGGACACAGTGTTGGTCACATATAACACGGCATAGAACATTGTCCGACGGAAACAATCAGTGCGCGAGGCCTCGCGCACTCAAACCACACAAGAAAATGAAAAAGCAGGCAGGTCAGGCTACGCCGGTATTTACATTCCCTTTCAAGGCTACCGCTGGTGACGGTCGATTATACATCGGTAACCTTCGTCATATTTATCACAAGATTGAGGGAATGATTTGCTTCTTTCCAACGGCCACTCAATGGCAGATGTGTCCAGTTCTAATAGCCGCCGTAGCCTTCGCTGCCCGAAAGATAGGGTTTTTTTTTCCATTAGGTTTAAAGACGGAAACAGAACAGGGAATTGTGGTTGGGAAAACGGTTTTCGGTTACTGGGAACGGAGCGCACGCAGACACCAAATACAAATTGCGGCGGCAGCGTGCGCACCAGAAATGACGACAGGAAAAGGCCAGATGTTTTCAAAGATGCTTTTTTTAAAGAACCCTGTGCGAAACGATAATTAAAATGTGTGCGCAAATTCAATTTACACAGAAGCACGCAAAATGCCACTTCGAGCCGGAAAATCCGTAACGCATGGAATGATTGCAGAAGTAGGGAAGGAGCAGCAGCACTCAGAGAGGCATGTGCGGCAGAACCAGCATACCAAACAGGAAACGACTTGTGGAACGGACTGAAACGGAACGACCTAGCGGCACAACTGGTGTTAGCATTTGCATGGCGACCCAGGTTCAACAAAAGAATGTGCCACAGTTTACCAGCAGCTAAAAGGCAGTAGGACAAGCGCTGGGTGCACATTTTGCGACAGGAGGGCTGGAACCTGTTCCTGTTGATGCAAACAGGAAAAAACCGGGAAACACAACAAAGTACCTAACGCAAACAGAAAGACGAACAAAAGTACAACTTGGACAAGCAAATGCCGCCGCAGATACAGTGGAGGAACAGGCCGCAGCAGCACTTAAAGCAACGTGGACACTGGTGCTTGCATCGTGTTGCGTGCTGTGGATGGACAACTGATACCGGGCACAATACACGACACACCCAGACGAAAGTGACCGGTTGCAAAACTGTATTGCAATGGCAGTACTGAAGCGGTACCCAGAACCTATGGCCCATGGCCCGGAGGCCTGTGAGCCGTCACACCCGTTATGGCCCATGGCCCGGAGGCCTGTGAGCCGTCACACCCGTGCGGAAGCCGTTGACACCGGCTGTCAGCGGGATATCCCTGTTCTCTAACCCGCCAAAACTGGAATCCGATTTCTAACCAATAAATCGATGTAGAATTACCATAATTTTATTGTCTTAGGCGATTTTCGGTCGGAAATCGGTGAAATACCCGATTTCTATCGCGATTTCTAATTGTCGTGAAATCGCCGCCTGTTGTCGCCTGTTCGCGCGCTTTCGTCGCTTCTCCGTGGCCAGTGTTGTGAGGGATTTTTCTCGAGTACCTTTGAGGTTCCAAGAGAACTTAAGGGCTGAATCTAGAGGGTTTTTAATGTACTTTCATCTGGTGTGTTCACCAGTATTTTTCGCCGTTGCGTCTTCGAGAAAATCAGCACGCAAGGCTTTCCGTTGATCGCGCGAACTCATGGTTCTCAAGGACCATGAGTTCGGACGGAACCTTACATCTCCCCCCTATGTCTTTCATTCATGCCCCTTTCATGTGGGCATATCACTTTGCATGGGGAAGAGGGCAATGGGGATGTTTTAGGCAGCCTATGGGTCTCGCAAGCCCAAGTCGTTTGCGTGCGCAAACGCTAACTTTGTGCCCTTGTGAGCATGAACGTTAATGACCGAACACAATGCTCACAAGACCAAAAGCCCTAGGCCATTTTCGTTTTTCGAGCCAACTCAACGATGGCTCCACGCAATTCAATGCGTACCAAAACTCTATTTCAAAAGAGGGCAAGTTTTGGTCGAAAATTAGGCCAAAATGGCCAAACCCCCGAGGCTCGTACTCGAAGCCTATGGGGAGTTGAGCCTCGAACCAAGGCAGTATGTAAAGTAGAGACCACGAAGGACATCGTGGATGGCTTGGTTGATTTTTACAACCTTGTCTTCTATTTTATATAATTTCGCCTTGTCAGCACGCGTGCCATACCGCCTCTTTGCACACGCGCTCATATGCAAGCACTAATGACATGAGTGGGCGGAGACAATCTAACCATAGTGGGCAGATTTGAAGGCACCTACTATGGGCCTACTCCAAGAATGTTTACTCATTTTTTCGCTCCTCAAGGTCCCAAAGATATGTTCATGCCAATATCGCCGATATATGCACTTTTTCCCATAAATAGTGTGCTTCAAGGATTGAGGTGTTAAAAATGTTTCCATTATGCTTTGAACCTCAACCCTTGTTGCAAAAGGGAAGCAAAGCTTCGGTTTTCATCCATGCAAAAGCCCGAGGCTCCTTTCTCTTGTGATACGGAGATACGACTTTTCGGGGGACCACTTTTGGGTGAATTTTGGCCGTTTTGCCCAGAACGGCCACAGACCCCTTCTCCCCCTGATTTCGCCCCCGAGGTTGCGTGCGCCACTTGACCAAGGGTAAGGGCAATTTGGAGAGGGCACATAAACTCGCATCGAATGGGGTGTTTCCCCATGTGGCCTCTCCTCTCGATGGGAGAGTTGTTAGTCACCCAATTTGGGGTATGTTGCCATTCTGCCCCATTTGTGTGTCACTTTCCCTCCAATGGGAAAAATAGCTAGAGGCGACCATGAGGGTTGGCAAGCGGCATATATTGGGACCTAAGTCCCCTGTGTCTATAGCATCTTTGGTTGAAAGGATCCTCGCCGTGGCCATGGAGATATGGAATCATGAGTGTGGGCCATTTTGGCCATATTTCGCTGTTTTTGCCATTGTATGCCATATTGGAATTACCATATCTCCATGGGGCACGGGATCTAGCCAGGAAGGAGAGGCGAATATTGTAGCATATGACCAAGGGTTGAACACCATTGAGTTTCGTATTTGCTCCTCCGGCTCATCCGGAGTTATTCAACTTTTGGTGCGATCCATGATCCCCCCCTTTGCACCGCATGTTGCTTTCTGCCCCGTCCGTGTGGTCATCCCCTCGGTGAACAGTAAGCAGCCAGCGTGACAGCAAGGGATAACCCAGGGCATGGGACAAAAGGGGATATCAAGGGTCGTGGATCAAGGCTAGGCGCGACAAAATCGCCAAGGTTTCCCACCCTGGACGGTCGCCCGAGACGGCCGATTTTGCCATTTTGGCAATTGTGGACCCAATCTGGATTGTCACCACGCCAAGTGGCATGGAGATCTTTGAGAGCCAAGGGCATGGGAGTCTCTGTTGGACTCCCAGTGAATCTCATATGGAATGGCGGATCCGATCTCCAAGCCGGCGTGGAGATATACCATTGGGGATACCCCCGATTTTGGCTCATTTTGAGCAGCCAAAATGACCCCCTTTTGGGACCCCAATTTCAGCCCCCCGTGTGGTCAATTGGCGGCCCCATATCTCTTTGCCCATGGGGAGTCCGGACCTAATTCGAAGTTGTGCACTCAGATATGGGTCCTAGGTCCTGCCTCCTATCCTGTGAGCCATTGGCCTTGCCCTGGCCGGGCGAATCACCCGTGGGAATGACGCCAATTTTGGTGATTTTGGCATCATGACCCCGCTGGATGAACCCGTGGTGCCCTGATGCCGGGACCTCAGAGGGAACCAGGTTGGGTGAGGGCTCCAGGGAGTTCGTACGCAAAGGGCATAGGGTCAGTTGCCTCGTCCCTACCTCTGGCGGGTCCGGACGAGGGGTCAATTTTGGAGTTTTCGGAGCTAATATCAGTTTGGGCTGAAACAGCCCGTTTTCAGCTACCAACTCCTAGGGGATAATGGCGGGGCCTTATCTCTGGCTCAGAGGGGATTTGGGACCTGCCGTTAAGGGAGCATAGGGAGCCACTGTCGGTTGACCTTGGAGCCACATGGTTCCCAGGAACTGGCCTGTGGCTGGGCGGGACACCCTCCCCTATTGGCAGGGTTTCAGGGTCCGGACTGAGCAGGGCATGGGTTGTGTTTGAGCCCCCGCCCCCACCAGCCACTGAGAGGGACGGACCTGGGAATGGGATATGAGTTGGGATTGAGTGTCTATTGTCCTGTGATGCCCTTACCCCAGTCCAGTCTTAACCCCATGTGTACATATCCTGATGTGTTGCTGTACATACCTTTGTTCCCTTGTTTCAGAGTGGCAAGGATGCTGAAACGCTTTGTCATGTGACACGAGCATGAGGATGCCCTTGTGAGCGCAGTGCTTTGCCTGCCTGCTTGCTTGCGCGTGTCCGCCGCAGCGTCCCGTGGCCAGGCCCCCCACGGGAACTCGTCAAAGGCGTTTAACCGCCGCGGGGTTACCCATCCCTCGCGTGCCACTCGGGGCCACCTGAACCCCGAGTACCACGGGCTTCGCAGCGCCGCCCGGCAACAGCGCCGAGTCCGTGAAGGAGGTGTAGCGACCGGAACTCCGACATCAGCGAGTTCCTTCGGCCGACCAGCACCGGCCGCACTCCCAGCTACATCACCCACTTCAACAGCCACCCCCAGGACTAGTCCATCGAGGGGAACGATGGTGAATTGGCAGGAGGCGGGCAAGACGTGGCCGCTGCCCCACCCCCATGCGGTGCGCCTACTGCGTGGGTTGGTGTGGGGGCAGCACTACCGCCACAGCAATCCCCAGTGCGAAGGCGGCATGCCTGGGAGCTTCGAGCTCTGCGTGGATATGGGCGCCGACCGCCTGCAGGCAGTGGAAGACTGGCTGCGGGTGGAAGGGTATGCCTACTGCTTCCGCCAGAAGCGCTGGAGGGTCTGGACCCGCCCGGACAGACCCGGCGAAGGGCTGCGCCCCGACGGGATTGAGGAGGACGAGAACCCCAACGAGTACCCGTCGGGCGCCAGGATCAACGTCTCCATGTGGGACATGATCGAAAAGAAGTTCCCGGAGCCGGGGAACGATCGCGCGCTGCAGGGCAGCAGCAGCAGCGCGTCTCCTGGGAAGGAGAAGCGGTCCGCCGGGGACAAGAAGCGGGACAAGAAATGGCGGGAGTACCAGGAATCCCTGGCCGCCGAAGCCGCCCAAGCCGCCAAGTGCGGGACCCCAGCCCCCACCCCCCAACGGGCCAGTGGTGGTCACCACCCCGGCCACACCACCCTTGGCGACTTCCTCGAAGTCGCCAAGAAGGCCAAGGCCAAGCCCCGTCCGCTGCACCTGACGAAGTCAGGCCCCAGCAGCGACGTGGAGTCGGCCCACCGTGGGAGGATGCCGGCCGACCGGCCAGCTCCAGCAGCAGCGTCGCTCCCGACCAAAGGGACGTGGCCCGCGCCTGCGAGCGCGCCTGTGGGGTGCCCTGCAACCTTCGGGTTGCCCGGCAACGGGCCACGCAGCAGAACGCTGCCGTGGAGGGCGCCGTCGGCATCGCCCAGGAGGAGGCCACAGATTGGGGCAGAGGCATGGCCTTCCACGCCTCGACCGTGGCGGCCATTGCGGCCGGACTCACGGCTGCAGCCGCCCAGGAGGCAGCGACTGCCCGGGTCAGGGGTGATGTGGCGGCAGCCGCCCAGGAAGCCCGCCTGGCCCAGGAGGCCATTGTCCGCAAGGAGGCCGAGGTGAAGGCGCTGGAAGAGGCGCTTGCCCAAGAGAGGGCAAAGAAGGAGGCGGAGGAAAGGGTCCACGCCGAGGCAACGGCCAAGGCCCAAGCGGACGCCGCCAAGAAGGACGCCATCGAGGCCGCGCGACGGAAGGTCGCTGAGGAGAGGGCCAAGACGGAGGCGGAGCTGGCAGCCTTGGAGGCGGAGAAGGCTCGGCTGCAGCGGGCTCGGGAAGCCGAGGCTGTCCGTGCCTGGGAGGAGGCAGAAAGGCGAGGTGCCGCAGCCACGGCCGCCGCAATGGAGGAGGGGGAGGCCAAGCTCCAGCGCGAGACTCCCCCGGGAGGATCCCGAGTGGAGACCCTTCGAAAGCACTTCGAAGGGGACGCCTCCTCCAAGATGACGCTGGATCTGGAGGAGGTCGACAGGGGCAGCAGTGGGGACAGTGGCCCCACCGCCTACCGATGAAGGAAGGGTAAGGGGAAGACCCCCGAGAGGTCACGGAGGCCAGCGGGCGGACACCCCCACGACTCCGACCCCTTCTTCACCGCCAGCGACGGGGATGGACGAGGCCGCCGACATCGCCGAGGAGTGGCTGGCGGAGGAGGCGGAGACGTCCCCATGGAGCCGGAGGGTGAGGGTGAGGATCTCCCTCCTCCCTACCGGAGCTCAGAGTCTTCCGCGTGCGAGACCGAGATGACCAGGTGCGGTGACATGGACGAGGATGATGACATGGACTTCGACTACACGGAGAAGCCCCCATCCTCGGACCCACCGAGGGGACCCGGCGGAGGCCCACCGGGACCCCCTGGCAGAGGACCATCAGGACCCCCTGGAGGACGCCCACCAAGTGGACCCCCTGGAGGCGGAACTCCAGGCGGGGGAGGACCCCCTGGACCGGGCGGGCCTGGCGGAGACCCTCCTGGAGGACCCCCCAGGGACCCCGACGACCCACCAGGGAACGATGACCCGGATGCCACCTGGCGGTGGATTGTCCACCTCCGCAGGAGGGTCCAGTCCCTCGAGCGCGAGGTAGACACGGGCAAGGGCGAGATGATCCGCATCGCCAGGGTCGCCGCGGGCGCACAGAAGGAGCTGGACATCGCCAAGACAGAGATGGTCAAGATCGCCAAGGTCGCCACCGCCGCCCAGAGGGAGCTGGACATCGCCAGGGGCGAGGCCAGGCCGCTGAACAAGGTCATCAACGGCCTGCAGCAGAGGTTGGACGAGCTGGAAGGCCGTGGGAGCGTTGGCAGCGACCACCCACCCCTGGAGTCTGGCTCGTCGGATGACGGCTGGGGACCTGGACCAGGTCCAGGCAGAGCCCACGCCCCCGGCGGAGCCCCCAGGAGTCGCCCCAGCGCCAGTGCCCCCTCTCTCAGCGCCCCCTCTCATCACAGCGCGGGCCGCCGTAACGAGCGCGTGCCGCCCGGCAGTGGCAGTGAGGAGTGGCGTGATGAGTGGCTCAGTGCGGAGTACCACAACCGCCGTGCTCCACCGCGGACGCCGGTACGCCCCCGACGCCCCGCACCAGCCCAGGAGCCAATCCCAATGCCTGGCGGGCGTTTTGGTGGACTCAGAGATGAGGTCCCTGGAGGGAACGTGGAGTGGGATGTCGGCGGAGGCGAGGAAGACCTGGAGGAGTTCGGCATTACCCCGCCGCGTGGTGTACGACGGGAGGCCGCTGAACGCAGCCGCCGGCGCCGTGATGAGGAGGCATACATGGAAGGAGTACGGCGTGAACATCTAGGTTCAGCGCACATGGAGGAACCACGGCGTAGCCACATGGATACCGTGGAGGAGATGGAAGTGGCGGCCGTGGGCGTCCGTGGAGGACGCCGATGGGAACCTCGGTCGACCTCGCGGCCGGCGTTCATGGTTTCTAAGGCCGCGGATGCCGCCGTGTGGGAAGACCTGAAGGACATCAAGCCCCCCACATACGATAGCAACCCCCTCACCCTCGACCGCTTCTTGGAGAAGCTGGACGATTAGGGGATGACCGTCACTGAAGACATGGATCCCGCAGATGCGGAGAAATATGTCTTCAAACGGTTCAGGTACCGCCTGCCGGAGGTGCTCCAAGAGCTATACTTCGTGGCGAACAAGGAGGGAAAAATCAAGACTCTCAAGGAAGCCAAGAAGTGGCTCAACGAGCAGGAGCGGGTGGACGCTCCGCAGGTGGGATTCGGCATGCCAAGACCGTGGCGTACCACAGCCGGTCGAATGGCCGGGCTGAGGTGGCCGGGCGGCAGATGTTCGAGAAGTTCCGCCAGCTGCACATTGACGAACCGGGCCGGAACTGGTACAATTTGCTGTGGAGAGTACTCCAGGCGTACCATGACCTTCCGGGCCCCACTGGACTGTCGCCCCATCGTATCCTGTTCCTACGGGATCGAGTGTCACGCACTCTCCCGTGGTGGAACCATGGCAAAGTGGCCCGGGATGCGAATGCTATGATGGCTGAGGCGGACGACACGGCGGCCAAGGTGTGCAAAGCACTTCAGGACGAGCATGAGAAGAGGGCCAAGTACTTCAAGCAGGGAAAAGTCCACAAGTATGCTCTCCAAGACACCGTGTGGGTGGAGCGGCACCACAAGGATGTCCTGTCCAGGCATCGGCAGGCGTCCTGGTATGTGCCGGGGGTAATCGTGCGGAAGGTCGGGCAGGATGTGTATGCGGTTCGTGTGGGGGATAACAAGATCCTGGACCGCGACCACACCCAGCTTCGTCCCCGAGCACCAGACCCCAGCGGACGTCCCGTCACCTTCGAGTTCACGGCCGGAGATGTGGACTCAGACGACGAGGGTGAGGACGATGACTTCACCGCCGAGAGGATCCTGGCGGACAAGCCGGACCCGGGGACGCCTGGGGGGAGGCTTTATAAAGTCCGTTGGAAGGGATTCGCCGCGTCCAGGGATTTGTGGGAGCCTCCGAGCAGTTTCGTGCCGAGGTACACCACGGTCTGGATGGACTACCTGAAGAAAAAGAGCATTTCTTTGGATGTCAAGGACGTGTTGGTCCATTTGGTGGCTGCAGTAGCACCGTAATGGATCCCCCTTGGCATCTTTGTTTGTTTCTGTGCTTGGGAGACGGGTGAGGGCGTTCATCCGGGGATTTTTGGGCCTTGATTGGCCATATACCCCCTTCACTCGATCTCCACATATATATTTCATCGTGGTATACGTATTTAGACCCCCGTGGCCATCTTTGGGTCACTTGGGGTGTGTATCTATGTGCCGGCAAGCCGCCATTGGCTGATATCATACTCTCCCATCCACCTGACCTAACCCGATGTGATAGTGTGATAGGTTTGGCCATTCCGGCTATGAGCGGCCATATTCAGTACTGAGGCGCCGCCAGCGGAGATCTATATATCAGAATATCAGGAATCAACAGGGTTTTTTTATCATAATGTTTCCGTAATTTTTCAGCCTTCCGTTCTGATGGTCAATGTATCGGCGACTGTCAGTTGGCTCGCGATTTTGCGGTAGCCGAATGGTTAACTGTTATTTACAGATATTTTGGCGGAAACCCCGATGAAGGGTCAGAGTTCATCAGTAAAGGGTTCGTTGCTTCCGCAATTGTCATATTATACACTCGCAAAATTAATCCGATTTTTTCAGACTTTCAGAATCGGATTTTCGACTTTGACATCGCCGCACTCGATATGACGAATCGCGAGTGGTCCGACATTTTTCCCCGATCACGAATCAACCTTCCTTTTGTTATGCCCTTCGTTTTGCTTAGAGATATAGGCGAAACAAAGTTGATTCGTGAGGCCACTTTGAAAGGTCATATCTCCGGCTCACCGCGAGTAGTCTCAATTTCGAGAATTGGGTTGGAACCGCATTGGTCTCAACTTAATTTAGGAAGCATCAAACGCCTTTGGTGTGTACACATGCCCGGTATAGCAAGGGATAATGGTCAAGAGGGTAGAAAGTGATATATAACTCTTGGACCGTGCAACCGAATATTTTAATGCGACTTTCGAGTGTACCGCATGAGTGTTGGGGTTGCATAGCATCTTTCCTTGGGTTCCTACGTATTTTTAACGTGAAGTTATGTCCATGGAGGGTCATGGCATATCATGGTGGGAGCCACTTTTTGAGGGTATGTGTTATATGCATGGTATGTGCTTCGATATGCTCACGTCCATGTTATATATCTCCGTTTGTAGGAAGATATATGGAGTCATACGTGGCAAGGGCTTCGCCCATGTCCCAATGGTGAACTCCATAGCGCTAGACTAAGTCTATCGCTCATATAGTGCATGTGGGAGGGCTTACGGAGCGACCCACGAGCGCCAATATCAATTTTCCCATTTTCATGGTGCGTGTTGGGAGGAGGTTCGAAGGTGTCCTTATGCGTCCATATGGGGATCCAAGTGGGGGGATTGTTTGCAAATGGTCCCAGGCAATTGTGTTTTGAGTCATAGGTTGACACCATGGGTGAGCGAAGTTATATACTATTGTAATTATCTTGAATTTGGCATTATTTGCATGTTTTTGACCTCATTTTATGCTCATTTTTGTGTTTTATGTGCTCAACTGGTCGGCTAACAGTAAAGTGCCTAGAGATCCGTGAACTATGGTATGTTGCTTATATGTTGGCATATGCTTCGGTGTTGTACCTCACCATATGCCGGATCACATGGTCACTTTGGCTTGGCACACGAGGCCTCACAAAATTAGGTCTCAAACTCATGAGCTGACTTGTCAAGCATGTCATGTACATAACCGGAGGGGTTTCGGAGCCAATGATGGGATATTCTTGGGCATGCACCTTTGGTCTATATCACCCTTGTATACTACTTTCCGGTTTGACACATGCATGGAGCATTTGAATATTTGCCGTATGCATTTTTGAGTATATAATTGAATTTTGGGCATTATGGTGTGATTTGCCTGATTTTGCCATGTTGTGAGGTCATCTTCATGGGGCAGTTCTCCAAGCCCATTCGACTCCAAGTCCAACCAAGGTTATGTCAGGGTAGGGCATGGTCCTGAGTGCCACTCTAGGCCATGACACGCCACCTCCCCTATTGCGCTAGGATTTATAGGCTTGGGAGTGAACACATTTTTTGGGTTTATGTAGTGACTTTTGACACATGGCATTTAGCCATCTTATTTGACTGGGTTCAGGGCATCATGTTGGTGAGTCAAGGGAAGGTCTTGAGTCCAGGGAATGAGGGGTCTATGGCTGTGATTGTGTAAGTTTCCATCTCTCCCCAACCTTGCTTTATTTGTGTTCATATGCCAATTTTAGGGCTTTCCTCTTTGGTGCAATTCTTGTACATGCCCGCCACCGGGAGACCACCGGTGTGCTGAACGGAAGCCCGCAGCGTGGATTGGATTGCTGATTGGGTTATTGCTGTATTTGTGGGATCTGGTTGCTGTTCAGGGTTGAAGGAGGATTACATTTTCTATATTTTTGGTTCTTGGACCCTCGACTTTGAGAAATGCAATCGCTGATCCGGAGTAAATCAGCAGGGGTAACAGGCGGAAGGGGCATAGCGGGGGCCGGTCCTGGTAGGGACCTTCTTTATGGTAGCAGAGGCGTACCTGCTGCCCCTACCTACCGCCGACCCGGGGACTTGGGCCCCTATGAGCCCTGCCCAAGTACGCCCCGGGTGCGGATCGTGGACTCGGTGGAGACCATGCCGGAAGTGGAAGCCCGAAGAGAAGTACGACGTTCGGGAAGAGGAGGACTTGACATGGAGGACCTGGTCTCCATGTGTGAGCGTCGCTGCCGAAAGGCATGCAACCTCCGCTCCGCCGCGGAGGACTCTGAGGAGACCTGCCATTCAGGCAGCAGTGGAGGACGGGCCCGGCGCTACCGGAAGCGCGGGTCACCCAAGCCCGCGGCAGAGGACGCCGGGGCTATGGATACGGACCCCAGCCCGGTCAGGCTGTGGGACTCCGAGGGGCACTCCGAGGGCTATCGGACAGCCTATGAGCAACCTTCGGAGTCGAAGGAGACGGCCAGACCGCCCACAAGGGCGAACACGGCCCCAGAATGCAGCCTGGAGCATGACGCCGAGGCGTTGGAGAGGCCCGCCAGAGTCAGGACGGTGCCTGTGGCCCGGCACACGGAGCCATCGCGGGATAGCATGGGCGATACACCCATGGCGGAGGAGTCCGAGGGGCTGGGAACCGCGGGATGCGCCGGATCAGGTGGAAAGCACGCTGGGTGCCATTGCGAGCACGTGTCCTTCCTCATGGGCAAGTACCCAAAGATGGGGATGGACGCCATCGTGCATCGCCTCCACCGCCTGGACAACGCGAAGGACGGCCTAGAGGAGTACGTCGCCGGGATCCTAGATGACCAGTCGGCCGCGGAGAGAGACACGACGGAGCTGCGAGCGGAACAGGACCGGTACCGGAACAAGCTGGGGCTGGCCCTGGAGAAGCAGCGGCGAGTGGTGGACAGCCTCCTCCACCTGGTGGAGGACATGTCAGGACGCCTGAAAAGGCTAGAGGAGTCACAACCCCTCGCCTCGGGTCCGGAGCTCCCGGCAAAGCCGGCAGCGGCAGAGCTGGTGGAGCGGGTTAAGACCCTCAGGAGCGCCATGGATAAACCCATGGGCGGCCCTGCAGAGGCACCCTACGCGCCTCCGCGTGTTGACCCGGGTGCGCTGCCGTTTGTTCCCATGTTCAGCGAATCCACAATGCTCGGGGAACACACGGCACCGGCTGGGTCCATGCGGGAAGGGCACGTAACCACGGACCCGAGGAGCCTGACGGTACAGATGTCCCATGCCTCCCAGGATCTACCGATCACTACGACTGCCCACGCAGTTTATGCGGAAGAGGAGATCCAGAGCCAGACCATGCAGGGGCGAACCATGGGAAGCGCCGACGGACATGGTCGAGGTCATCCCAGCGGAAACCTGTGGGCGAAGGACCCCAATACGGGGATATGGACGGCCGATGGAGCAAGTCCTTCCCGCATTCCAAACCCCATGGGTTCAGGCCCAACTAGACCGCACTCCATGGAGGAGAGGGAAGTAAGAAAAAGTGCTTTTCCATTGCTTTGGGACATACTCTAGTTGTATTAGAGATGCACTGAGCATCCATGCATTTTTATCTTAGTATTGGTCCAGCCAAAAGTGGTGAGAACACATTTTGACCTATGGAACCAAACACCCAATCAGGATATGGAGTGGACCCCTTAATCCCCTTTCTATCAGAAGTAAAACATCTTTTCCTGAGTTGACTGAGCACTGACATACCTAAGGTAGAGCCTATGAATTTATCTATGTTTTTCCATGAATACTTATCTGCCCTAGTGGTATACACCCTAGGGGGCTAGGCACCTCTTTTTGAGAGGTCCTGGGTTCAATTCCTGGTCAGCCTAGCTAAGTAGGAAGATCCCATGTGACATGGCAGTGACCTCATCGCCACATACCATGCCACCTCAGCACATATGGGACCCAAAACAAAGAGTGCACATCTCCTAAGATGGCACTATGGAGAGAGAGTGATCCTGAGGCAGTTTTCGAACTCTTTTCCTAAAACATTTCAGCTATCTTTGTGAATATGCATTCATATGTGACCTGAGCTGTAGTTTCTGTGAATATCCAATCATCTTACACTGTTTACACTGCAGCCCTTCATGCTTTGATCCTGAATTACCTTCTCCTTGCATACTATTGGCTTGGGCTATCCTGGATTGAGTTGGCTTTACTGTATTTCAACAAACAAAAGCTTTTCATCATCCAAAACCAGCAGCAGGACACCCTACAGCAACAACAAGCAGCAGGAGAAGCAAAAACACAGTGCTGAAAACACTATAAACTTTTCTGGTAGCAAGAGGCAGCCTGTCTCTGTGCACCGGCAGCGACCCCGCGCCGTACAACCAGTGCTCCGAGCAGGCAAACATAAGCAGAAGGGCGGATTAAGATGGACCCAGGAAGAGTGGACGCCGACGTGCAGACAGCGCCAGCGCCTGAGGCACCGGCAAGGCCGGCGCCTGGCGCTGTACCTTCGGTGGAGCCCTTACATGGGCCAGTGGATACGGCGGAGGACTCCCTGGAAGGCCTCCAGACGGCCTTCGGGGCCCTGACGGTCGAGGAAGTGGTCTCTCAGCCTCAGCCTGTGAAGAGGAAGAGAGAGAACGAGAACGAGAAGGATGCTGGAGAAGGAGCAGACGAAGGAGAGGAGCAAGGGCAAGACCCGACGGATGTACCTACCTTTGAAGGCGCACCAAGCGCTTCTGGCCTCCAAGCATCACCCTCTCCCATAACCACCACACTCCCAGCCGCCACAACATCCACCTCCACAACCAACCCGCCTATGGCAGAGGGCACAGGCTTTACTGGCATGCCTGACTACCCCGCCTATGGCATGGGCCCACCTGCCACTGCGCTCCTTGAGGCAACTACTGCCAGTGAGCCGGTGGCTTCCAGCTCTGCGCCGCGATGGTATGCGGCTGACCATCCCCATCCACTCCACGCCACTGGAACCTACATGGAAGTTCCTGGGTATGCTCCTGGGTATGCACCTGGGTATGCACCCTTGAGTGGGTTGAGGAAAGGACCAGAGTCTCTGGGAGGCAGGAGTAGAGGATCGGGAAGATCCTCCAACAGGTCCCTGACGCGGTCGGAGATCAATGAGGTGCTCCGAGGAGCCACTTCGAAAATCGTGAGCGACCTCACGCAAGAGATCAGGGAGAAACTGCAGCCCCTGATGATCCCGTCCCATGCGTCACCTACGACGGTGGGAATGTCACCCCACCGAGTACAGGCTAACCACCTGGCGGCAGGGTTGACAAATACCCTGGGGAGCCTGAGGAGCCGACCGATGCCGACTCCTGCAGCAGTACCGAGAAGCCCATTCGTCCCGAGGACAGCCCAGCCGCCCTACAGCCACGTGACGAACTCGACGAGGGCCGAGCTGGACCAGCTGGGGCTGACAGCCCTAAGGGCTATGGTGGACGTGGAGCCTTATGGCTCCAGTGATCTAGGCGGAGACCCCTCCGATGATGGGCCGCCGTCGATGACTTCTTCTTCGCCATCGGATGACGAAGACCCTGAGGACCCCGAGGACCCCAAGGGTAAGAAGAAGAAGAAGACGAAGAAGAAGACCCGACGCCCTGAAGGACGCCGAGCTCAGGAGGCGAAGGCTATTGCCACCTCCAAGATAGTGGTGAACCTGCCTGAGTTCACAGGCAAGGACCTCAGCGAGTTCGCTGAGAACTTTGGCCGGTTCCTACGACTGACCGGCCAAACCCACGCGAGTGGGCGAGTGAAGTGCGATCTGCTCCTGCAGTGCTGCAAGACCAAGTACCTGGAGAAGCAGGTCAGGCAGATCGTCACTAACTCCGCCACCTTTGCCGACGTGTTGGTTGCCCTGGAGAGGCAGTACCCGACCTACGAGACCGACCTCTCCATCAGGGCCGAGATCAAGAACCTGCCCGTCTTGCCCAACAACCCCAAACCTGGCAGGGTCTCCGAGCTGTTGGCGGACTTGGATCACTGGGCTGGACGACTGACGCCCGGTTCCTACAGCAGCGACGACCTGCTGTTCTGGTTGTGCTCCAAGCTCCCCCGAGAGCTATGGGACGAGTGCCGTCTGACGGCTGAGCGCAAGGCTAGATCCCTCCGCTACGAGGATCTATGCGTGCTGCTCCTGGAGATGGCGCTGGAGAAGGAGAGCGACCAGCACCTGAACCACTACCGTCCTGGTGGAGGAGGTTCTGGAGGCAAAGGGTACCAAGGGTCCCGACCTGGGCAGGGGACTACCCCCAAACACGCCCACGCCCGCCTAATGGAGAACGTGAAGGAGCTATTCTGGTGTGATGCCAGAGATGAGCAGGGCCACCTGCAGCACGCTTCCGACTGCGAGCAGCGAGACTGCTTTGTAGTCCAGGGGAAGCAGCAGGAAAAGATCACCGGCGCCAAAGTGAAGCTGCCGGATCATTACCGCTGCACCATCACGTGTGCATTCTGCGGTAAGCGGAAGCACTACGAGGATGAGTGCTACCATAAGCAACGCCTATCGGCGAAGCTTAAGGGGGAAGATCCTGGCAAAAGCTCAGGCAAAGGTGGAGGCAAGGCCAAAGGCAACGACTCCGGCAAGGGCAAGTCGAAGAGACGTGGTCAAGGTGGTCAAGACAAGGGTCAAGGTGGACGAGGAGGAGGCGCTAACCGCCAGAACGACAACAAGAACAAGGACAAGAACGGAGGTAACCCCAACCCTAATCCAGGGGGGAACTCCGAGCCCTCTGGAGGGCAGTCTGGACCTACCACACGCTCACAGACGCAGGCCCAGCAAGAACAAGGAGCCAAGCGTGAGCATGAAGGTGGTGATGACGGCAACGCCAAGAAGAGAAGCCGTTTCATGAGGATGGCCCGCAAATTGCGGAACAAGGGGTTCGAGGTGACCTGTCCCGCGGAATTCTGACGGGGACGCTCTGGTGGCACCCAAGACCTGGTGTTTTGGGTACGTATCCGACTAGGGGGACGTGAATACCTGGGGGTACTGGATACTGGAGCCACAATATCGATAGTGGCCAAGAAAATTTTACCTTGTGGGAGCCTGAAGAACACCATGACCACCGCCGCTATACGCATGGGGGATGGACATGTGGTGCACAGCTGCGGGGACTGTGAAGTGGAGGTACCTATGGGCTCCAGGACTATCGCCCATCGGTTCTATGTGATGAACACTGATGCCTTCGACTTTGTACTGGGTACTGACTTCTTCGTGCAGCACTCCCAGATACAATCCCTGACGCTGCAAGCGCCCTACCTCCTGTACGTGGACCACGGCAGTGGCAGAGAGTCTGTGCCACTGGAGCAGTCGGAACATACCTCGAGTTACCTGAGACTATCGAAGGAGGAGCCCTCGAACATGATGGCGGCCTCCAAAACTGAGGACTATCAACTATTGGGGGAAGTCCTAGACCAAGGTCTGAAGGAGTTGGGTTACTCTCGAGAAGACCTAAGTGTGGAGCTGTTCGCCAGCGACAAGCAGCATGTACTGGACCTATACTGCAGCAAGGGGAAGAACTGCAGCTACAAATTTTACTGGCCCTCTTTCGGGATGGCCTACGGGAACCCCAGATTCAGTGAACTGGGGAAGGTGCTGACCAAGGTGGCCTTGGAACGTTCCCGTATGGT
This sequence comes from Eutreptiella sp. 'Long Island Sound 2002', assembly GCA_964036045.1. Taxonomy (NCBI): domain Eukaryota; phylum Euglenozoa; class Euglenophyceae; order Eutreptiales; family Eutreptiaceae; genus Eutreptiella; species Eutreptiella sp. 'Long Island Sound 2002'. Next base: position 11,522,039 of record OZ038399.1, on the reverse strand, counting down.
CCTGTGTTCCCCCGATTGGGGAGCCCATGGGGGCAACGAGTACTGGCGAACCCTCCTTGACAAGCTGACTATCAGCTCGGTGCGATTACCTGATGAGGCCATCTACGTGCCTCTGGGACGCAAGACGCCCATTGGGAAGCCCGGATGGGGGAGTATGCTCAGCGTGGTGGACGGAAGTCTTACCACCATCCCCTGGGAAGACCTGGACCCTACTCTGGTCCAGGCTATACAACGAGAAAGCGATGGACTCGCCTTGGGTGACTTGAAGGATCGCCTACGACCTCAAGATGCTGTTGAAACTACACCCGGAGGAGATGAGTACGTCGTGACTGACACCAACGCCCCCAACTCTCCTTGTCATGTACCTGTACCTGATGGAGTCTCTGAGTGTGGACTATCTGAGCTACCTAGCTCTATCCACTCAGACGACGAAACTGAGCACGACGCCTTCTTCGTGCAGACCGCGGTGGAGGAAGTGGAGAACGCCGAGTACGTCGCCCCACTAAAACCCCTACTCTCCATGAGGGTGGAAGACCCCGTGGATGAAGAGCTGGACCCTCGATCCAGGCTCAGGGAGTATGTGGATTCCAAGAGGAAGTTGGTGGCGAAAAAGCTATGCTACGCGAAGCCTACCCGCAGCTCGTGGCCACTGAAGCAAGGACGTATGGGAGACCTATCCCAATTGAAGGAGGACCTCGAACAGAAGATCACCACCTGGCAAAGGGAGGTAGATCTCAAGCTCATGAAGAGCGTGTGGGGCGCCCATGTGAGGACCCCAGAGGAGGACGACCTCTCGGAGGAATGTGTATGTGAACCCCCTCGAGCGTGCCTATGTTGCCATCGTCCACCGGAGATTGTCGAGCAAGACCTTCTATATGCCTACCAAGGGCTGAAGGATACTACCTCGGGCGAAGAGTCGGTGGAGGACCACCTCCCGACGTCTATTCAAGGGGCAAGCAACTTACACTCCGACGAGGACATGGAGGACAAGATCAAGGTATTGGACCCGCGGGTACAGAAGCTGATAAGGACCTATCTGGAGGTGTTCGGAGAACTACCCCCTCCAGCCTCATGCGACAAGCTGGTACAGATGGACCTCAAGCTGAAACCCGAGTTCGTGGGTCACAAGATCCGGAGGAGACCCTATCCAGCTCCTAAAGAGCAGGCCGACGAGATTGAGCGACAGATACAAGAGTGCATTGACGCTGGCCTAGTCCTGGAGTACAAGGACGGGGACTACCCCCTACACTGCAGCCCCTGTTTCCTGGTGGCTAAACCTGGGTCTACAGCCAAACGGCTGGTAGTGGACTATGGAGAGCTGAACAAGAAGACGCTGAACCACTCAGGGTCCATTCCCAATATGGAGTCTACCCTGGAGAAGATAGCCTCCTGTCGCTACAAGACCAAGATGGACAAGCGAAGTGGATTCTGGCAAGTGGACCTGACGCCCAACGCGCAGGAACTACTGGCCTTCAGCACCCCTCAGGGGAGGGTATTCAAGTGGAAAGTCATGCCATTTGGCGTGGCTAACGCACCCGCTCTGTTCCAAGAGCTGATGAACAAGATCTTGTCCATCCTACGGAGGAGACCTAAGGTGCAGGAGCTCATATCCCGTGGGGCCCAGATGGAGGCTCACATCGACGATGTATGCCTCGGGACCAATACCCAGGAGGATCACCTAATCCTCTTGGGTGAGTTCTTTGCGGTCTGCCAGGAGAACCACACTCGACTCAAGCTGGAGAAGTGTGAGTTCATGCAGGAGACCATGCAGTACTTGGGGTTTGACGTTGGCTATGGGTGGTGGACCCCAGCGGCCTCTAAGGCCAAACCCCTGATGGATGCCAAGGTACGACACGAAGACCCCAAGAAAGGACTTCATGATGTACGCAGTTTCATTGGGGCGTGCAACTTCTATCGCCGCCACATCAAGAACTTCACCTATACCAGCGCCGTTCTGACGGACTTGATCAAGAAGAGTACCACTTGGCGCTGGGGCCCACAAGAGCAACAAGCGTTTGACGAGCTCAAAGACAAGGTAGCCAACGCTAAGTGCTTGGGCGTGCCTAGGGCACAAGGGGAGATTATCCTGGTGACCGACGCCAGCAATCAGGGCGGTGGTGGAACGTTGTTCCAATGGCAAGCACTAGAGAAGGAGGAGTTCGACTCGGCCATTTCCCAATGGGGGACGGAAGGTCTCAACCGAGATGGAACCCTCAAGCACAGCTACCCTGACGACAAGTGGTTCCTAGTACCTCTGGGCCACTGGAACTGGAAGTGGAACCAGGCCAGGGGGAACTACTCCACCTATGAGCAGGAACTGCTCGCGGGTATGCTGGTGCTATCCTCACAAGCACGACTGTTGGGGAGTAACCCTGTGGTCTGGCTATGCGACCAAGAACCGGTCCGCAGTTTTCAGAAGGGTCCCCCACCTGAGAAGGCCAAGCTACGTCGCTGGTGGACCTACCTCAGTCAACTACGGCTGACGGTACACCATATCCAGGGAGTGAAGAACGAGTGTGCCGACTACATCAGCCGCAACAACTTCGACGCCCTGATTGGTGCCCGGTCTGAAGCGCTGGCTAAGGAGGCGTTCAGCCGTATGGACGTACACCTGGACCTGAACATGACCATGATACGCCCCCTGGATGGACTCCAACAATCGGAGTACCTGCAGGAGTTTGGGGATATCTACCGGCGCCTGGAGAAACGCCTTGAACCCCTCCTGGTCAACCAAGACCAGTGGAAGCGGGACAAGAGCTACCTCTGGCACGAGGACCGCATCGTGGTGCCTAGTGACCGAGTCCCAGCGCTGCTGAAGTGGACCCATGAGTCCAGTGGTCATGTGGGTGCTGACCGTACCCTGAGGCTGTTCAAGCAGTGGTTCCACACTACGTGGACTGACGACCAGCTGCGGACGACGCTCCTGCCTATCGTGGACAAGTGCCCGTGCAGGTCCTGTAAACCAGGGGATATCAGGGACAGAGGTCTCTACTCGACCCTGCCCATCCCTCACTGTGCTAACAGTGTTCTATACGTGGACTACACGGAGATGCCGAAGTTCGGGGGCTATGACTTCGCCCTCGTGGTAACCTGTGGGTTGACCAGGTTTACCAGGGTGTTCCCATGTACCAAGCACATTACCGGGGAGGAGACTATCAAGATACTCCTGGAGGAGTGGTTTTGTGTCTATGGGGCGCCCAAGGAGATCAACTCCGATGAGGACCTACGAGTACGCTCAGATACTGGCTGGTACAAGAGGGTCCTGAGATCCCTCAATGTCCAGGTGTCTACGGGGATTCCCTACTCTCACACGAGCAACCCCCTATGTGAGCGACAGATTCGTGTCCTGAAGGAGAACGTCAGGATATGGTGCAAAACTGAACGCACCAGAGACTGGGTGAGACTACTCCCCGTCATATCCTTGATGATGAACTCCCAAGAGAGTTCAGCTACTGGCTACTCGCCACATGAGCTATTCATGGGGCGCCCGGCGTGGTTCCCACATGCCCCCTATCCAGAGGACACCCATTCTTCTGTGGGTGAATGGGTCCAAGAGCAACAAGCGAAGGTGGACAAGGCCAAGGCTATGCTCCAGAGAGTGAGGGAGCGTCAGTGGAACAAGAAGAACAAGCACCGTGTACCGGCCACCTACCAAGAGGGGGACTGGGTGCTGGTGCACCACAGTCGACTACCCGCCTGGCCACGCTCTACCAGCGATGACCCATACTTCGGGCCGTACAAGATCCTATCTGTGGATGGACACCGTATCACCGTGCGGTGTTCTCCCCGTCTAGGGGGGACCCTGGTGTGCGCTGCTCAACACCTGAAGCGCTACCATGATCCTGAAGACCTCTGTGGGGAGGAGTGGGAGCTGAACGACGAGGAAATCGCCGCTCTGGACCTACAAGGGGCTGCCAGCCCTATGGAAGTTGAAGGTGAACTCCCCGACATGAACGCCGAGGAGATGGCTAAGGAGGGCTTCTACCTGGTGAAGTCTGTCCTACGCCACCGCTATCGCCAGGGTTGGCGCTTCCTCACCCTCTGGGAAGGGTTTGGAGTCGAAGAGGCCACCTGGGAGCCCTTCTCTGCATTTGTTCTACCTGAGGGACGCCTAAACTCATTTCTGGTTGACTACTTGTCCCAGAACAACCTTGGGGAGTTGTTGAGGCTCCCTGAGACGCTTGCCTCCAAGACTAAAGCTAAGGACTGAACCTTACCCTTACCTGCCAAAGCGTATGTGTGAGTGTGCTAGTCCTAAGGTCCTGAGAGCAAGCCGCAGAAGTGGTGTCCTAATTATACCCAAGTCTGCGCCCTTGCTAAACCTGGAGGGTTGGCTTATTGATGCCACGGGGTACGCCCCGGGTCTCCCCTCCCCTATGCGCCCAATTTCTGTGCTGGCGCAAAACCTTGGGGGAATACCCAGAGTGTTAGTCCAGGTAATGTTTTCCCTACCTATCTGTCTACTACAGGGAGGGGTGGCCAAAAGCTATGAAGGCATGCAAAACGCCTGTTTGCTATGTGGCCAAAACACTGACCTAACCACTGTCACAGCCCACCAACCCCGCTAAAATTGCAGGAAAAGGGTGGGACAGTGACACACCCCCTACAGGTCCTACACACCCTACAGTGGCACCATCCTGGTGGGCGAGCACTGGGCAACTGGCTCTAGCCCCCACTCAGGACTACCACTCCTACACGCACACTCTACTGGGCGTTGCGAAGATGAAGCTCTCTTGGGTCCTAGCGACCCTCCTGTGAAATGACAAGAGAACACAGCGCTACTAAGCAACTGTGGCCTAACAGGGGACGCCACAACGCGTTTCCCCTGCTAGGGCTTGGAGGGAAGGAGTGCTCTCGCGTGCAAGGCGCAGATGTCGATGAAGTCGGACTCCCTGCTCTGCCACAGGCGGAGCGGAGTTACTTGTTTGTGTGATCTGCGCCCCTGTTTAGCAGGGCATAAAAAAATGCTGCAGCACCACTCACCCTACCTGCCCACCTGTAAAACAAAGGCAAATGAAAGGGCGTTTGCGGCGGAGGAACCAAGGCACACTCCAGGTATTATACCCTTCTCAGTGTGCCCTATAATACGCTGTCCGCAAACACGCTGCATGGAGCAGCTACCCTTGTCAAGCAAGCAAGCGTTAAGGGACTCCTCAGGTTCTCTTAAAGAACGTACCGAGGAGCCCCTGGGTAGCCTAAACAAGGTTTACCGTGCGCACTTCGCGTGGCCTACCCTTTAATGCGTGGGTGCATGCACGAGTATGCACGTCCCACTTGGGCAAACTTGCCCATCTGCGCGTAAATCTTGACTCCACCAGGGGGTGGCCCCGCCTGGGCGTACCTACCTTACCTACCGCTGGGAAGTGAAGCAAGGTGAGAGTAGAAAAGGGGCGCACGCGAAGAACGTTGCTATGCACTTGTGTGTATGACTAATCACCCTGATCTGACCGCTAATCATCTGCAATCTTTCTAATCAATCCCTCTACCGCGTCCTATCGTGGTTATCGTTGTTAACGCTGCTACACGACTCGTTCACGGAGACACGAGACGAGCAATGTGTATGCGGCATGCGAAACAAGCATACCTGTAGTTTATACCTGATTCATTGAAGTCTTTTCAATTGATTCTCGAATTCTTGAAATTTTGAAGCTTCTATTAGTGTGGGTGGAATCTGTATGTTTGTTTAATAATGTGTGTCTCGTCATTTTCAAGACTACGTGACACATACGTTTATCATTCCATTATTTTCCCATTTTCCGGCGCTTCGCTAGGAGCCGCTCCTGCGCGCCGCCATTTTATGCGTATGAATTTCTGGATTTAAAAAAATCCAGAGATGACTATAATTTCTATAAAAATGTGCTGAAGATGCACAATTGGATTCTGCTCAGGTGTGTCGTTTCAGAAAAATTCTACGCCCTCATTTGACGGATTTTGGTGTCGTCGCTTCGTTTTTGCGTGGATTCGTCCATATTCCTCCCATTCCTGCCTCTGCAGATACCCACGCGCAGCCTCGCTGAGTAGGCCGTGTTCGGGCCGAAACGCAGGTGCCTGGAGAGACTGAGCAGAACCAAGACCCCACCAAGGGGCAAATTTAATTTTCTTTCGACTCCCTTCGCCCTAAGACAGGTCACAGGTCGCCAGCAGGTTTACGAGAACCCATGCGAGTGTGTATAATGTGTCTTGCGTTTGGGTTGTGTCGACGCTGCGTCTTGGAGGGAGGGATACATATGCACATGTTTGGCATGCTCCCAATCCAACCCAACCAAGCCACAGGAGCCCCGGCAGCGCCAAGAGCGCTGAGTCTTCTGTAGGAAACTGTACAATCAGAGCAGCAAAAGGACGCCAGCCATGGTGACCGCCCATTTTTCAGTGTGAGGGAGACTGTAGGTATTTTAAAGTAGATGTGGAAACCAAGGAAAGGCCAAGAAAAATTCCCTTTTTCCTAAAATGCGACAGTGGTGGCCACCACAGCACAAGAGGGGAGTAAGAAAAAGTGCTTTTCCATTGCTTTGGGACATACTCTAGTTGTATTAGAGATGCACTGAGCATCCATGCATTTTTATCTTAGTATTGGTCCAGCCAAAAGTGGTGAGAACACATTTTGACCTATGGAACCAAACACCCAATCAGGATATGGAGTGGACCCCTTAATCCCCTTTCAATCAGAAGTAAAACATCTTTTCCTGAGTTGACTGAGCACTGACATACCTAAGGTAGAGCCTATGAATTTATCTATGTTTTTCCATGAATACTTATCTGCCCTAGTGGTATACACCCTAGGGGGCTAGGCACCTCTTTTTGAGAGGTCCTGGGTTCAATTCCTGGTCAGCCTAGCTAAGTAGGAAGATCCCATGTGACATGGCAGTGACCTCATCGCCACATACCATGCCACCTCAGCACATATGGGACCCAAAACAAAGAGTGCACATCTCCTAAGATGGCACTATGGAGAGAGAGTGATCCTGAGGCAGTTTTCTAACTCTTTTCCTAAAACATTTCAGCTATCTTTGTGAATATGCATTCATATGTGACCTGAGCTGTAGTTTCTGTGAATATCCAATCATCTTACACTGTTTACACTGCAGCCCTTCATGCTTTGATCCTGAATTACCTTCTCCTTGCATACTATTGGCTTGGGCTATCCTGGATTGAGTTGGCTTTACTGTATTTCAACAAACAAAAGTTTTTCTTCATCCAAAACCAGCAGCAGGACACCCTACAGCAACAACAAGCAGCAGGAGAAGGAAAAACACAGTGCTGAAAACACTATAAACTTTTCTAGGGATGTACGGGGAGTGTACTCACACCCCCCGGCCACAGGTGGTATCCGTCTCGGTGGAGTGGTGGCCGGGGACGTCGGAGACGGCATCAGGATTGACGACCTCAGGGGAATCAAAATCCCCTACTACGATGGCAACCCCTGCAACCTGGATGACTCCATCCTGGATTGGGAGGACTTTGCCGAGGTGGTCGTCGGTGAGATGCGGGGAGCGCCGCGGGACAAGTGGGTATGCCGGACATTCCCACACCGGCTGGCGCAGGACCTGAAGGAGGAGCTGCGGGATCAGATCCGGGAAGGACTGATCCGTACGGAGCAGGCCTGCCTCCAGTGGTTGGAGGATGAGGAGCGGGTGGACGCTCTGAACCAGAAGCTGGAGGACTTGTGGTCCATCCCGCTGCAGCTGGACCGCGGTGAGATGCGGGTCTGGGAGTGGAACCGGTACCTGCGGAAGTACCGACGGAGCCTCAAGCTGGTGGAGGACTGGAACGAGTCCAGCGAAATCCGCCACTTGCTGAAGGACGTCCTCCCCGGCCACTTGAAGAGGCGAGTGGAGGACGAGGAAAAGAAGCGAGCCAAGAAGCGGGTGGCGGTGAGGATCATGGCGGCGGAGGATACCCATGCGGGTATCATGGAGTTCTTCAGGAGGAACCTGGGCAAGCCCAACCGGATGTTGGGACTGAGGAACGCCGTGTACGTGGAGGTATTTGGAGACTCCATGGGGCAAAGGTTGCTGCGCCTCAACAACGTGGAGTGGAGGCGCGGGGAGCCGCTGAGGATGCAGGTCATCTTCGCCCGCATGAGCCTGGACGAGATCGTGAAGTACATCACGGTGGAGTTGAAGCTCAATGCGAAGAACGAGGCCCACGTGCAGGATCGACATGGTCATGGACAACGAGGCCACCGAGAAGACCGCCATCATCGGGAGATCCAGGAGGACACGGCCAACTCCGCGGAGAATGGTAGTGGAAGTGGCCAAGACCACTGGACATGGTCCCGGGAGGATCACGAGGAGGCCCACTTCTTCGCGTTTGTGGCGCACAACGTGAGGGACCATGGGCAGGATCGGTCCAGATGGAGCCGGGTGGGACCCAAGAAGGGCAATGAGCCAAGGAGGATAGGGAACCCGACGCTTTCGTTCCGGGAGTACAGGTCTCAGCACGACGGGTGCTGGGTCTGTTATGGCAAGGGAAACAACCATGCACACGACCACCGTCAGTGCAAGGTGTATGAGGCGGACAAGAAGGCCTACTTCGCCGCCCACCCCGAGAAGAAGCCCAAGGAGCAGCGGATTTCCGATTGGAAGGCGAAGGGCGGAGACGGGGGAAATAGCCAAGGCAAAGGCCAAGGAAAAGGCGGAGGAAGAGGCTATGGTGGTGGACCTGGCCAAGACCGACGAGTGAGGTCAATCGAGGAGGTTGCTGAGGACATGTTGAGGATGTTGGAGGAAATCAAAGCCCAGCAACGTGGTGGACAAAGTCCTGGCGGATCGCAGTCGGAAGGGGCTGCGGGAAGCCAAGTCTAGAGGAGCCCCCACGGGAGTGGGACCTCGGAGGTCTCTCCTCCGAAAATCAGTGTAATCCGAGAGAAAGCGAAGGCACATCGGGTGCCGAAGAAGGCTCCAGAAGAGCCAAAACCACTGAGTTTCGCCACTCCCAACCCCTGGAGCGCCCTGCCAAGGGAAGTACATGTGGGTACGAGACATGGCAAGAAGGAAGGAGCGACCACGGAGAGCCCCGTGGACGGGCAGGACCAACCCAAGATCTACACCATCCGTGACCATACCCTTGAAGTCCTGATGCACCCGGACGTGCTAGAGTTGCATGCCGTGAGAGTCGTCCATACACCTCATGGCGACGAGCGGCAGTTGCACTTGAAAGTGCGAGTACGGTGCGGACGAGAGGAGAAGGTGGTGGATGTGTTGGTGCATACGGGTGCCCAGGTGAGCCTGGTCCGGAGAGGGTTCTTCAAGGAGGAACTCCTGCAGCCCAGCCGGAGACCGGTCCGCCTGAAGGTCGCCAACGGAGAGATTATGGGTGGTGGCACCCATGAGGCCACTATCAGTATGGAATTCTGGGAGCATGAGCGCTTGAACCGCCCTGATTTGGCGAAGAGAAGCACTCTATCCGGGAACTTCTATGTGGCCGACATTACGGATGGGGATATGATCATGGGGTATGACTTCATGGTGGCAAATGCCATTGGAGCCCTTCCCCATCGTGCAACGCTGGTCCGGGAGGATGATGAATGCCTCACATGGCTGTCCACGGCATATGCATGCGGATCATCCCAATGGATTGCTGAGGAAGAGGATCGGATCGTCCAAGCGGTGCAAGCTGTGGGTGCCAAGTCCAGAGGAGACCGCGGAGTTCAGCTCACGGAGTATGGAATGGCGCCGCAGGTGTATGCCAGGATGATCCAGACGCTGGGGGCCGAAGCGCCCGAGACGGACGTCTTTGCTTCCCGGGATGCCCCACTTCTGAGGAAGTGTAGGCGGCACTGGCATCGAGGAGACTCAGCCTGGCACCGGCATTGGGGTTTGAAGGAGTGGGGACCCATGTATTGGCATGGCTCCCTGGACAATACCAGATGTACGGTGGAGAAGATCATCGCGGATAGGGCGAAGGGGATCCTGGTCATAACCGGCATAGGATCCACCCCATGTCCGCTGGAGGGTCTCAAATCGACGCTGCACTCCATCACCCTGAACGAGATGTCATTCGGGACAGAGGAGGAGTTGTTCATCGACGCCAAGGGTGTATCAATGCCCTCCCCGGGTCAAGCGTGGGGTACCAAGGCTTTCCTGGTGGATGGGGCACAGACCCAGCCCACGGGTGATGAAGCATTCATCCGTAGGGTGGAGGCGGTGCCCATGAAGGTCACGTTTGAGCCCAAGGAGGGGACGGATCAGCCAATTGATGGCATTGACGTCCTGTCCCACGCCGAGATCGACGACGTCGTCAACTACATGCGGATGGGGATGCACGACCGTGTGGCAGCCAAGAAGACGCGGGCCATGGTCACATCTCCGCATTGGTGGGATGACAAGATGTTGGTGACCGGCAAGTACGAGAAGGATGAGTTCGTGGCGAGGGTCATGGATCACATCGCGGACCAATACGATGGCCCGGTTGGGTCGGACCCACCAACGTGGGGTTTTCCAAGAGTGGGAACCGGTAGCGACGAGCACCAGCCCGAGGCCGCAAATTTTCGAAGATTATCGGTGGGAATCGCGACCCACGACGATGAAGACGGCATATCGGACGAGGAGAAGTCGGACTCGGACCCAGAAGAGGCCTATACCGCAGTGCGGTCGGTTGTATCGATACCGAAGCAAGCGGCTGAAGAGGCTCAGGAGAACCCGAAGGTCGCCGAGCTGAAGCAGAGGCTGATCAATGCCTATCCGCGGCTATTCAGTGGCGTCGCCAACAAGAACCCTCCAGATCGTGGGAGGTTTGGCACAGCGAGGATCAAGCTGAAGCCGAACCCCAAGATCTATCGTCATCGGGAGTACCAACTTCAGGGCGATCGGGCCGAGGCCATGAAGAAGCTGTTGGCCGAGTTTATTGAGCGGGGATGGATCGAACCCTCCGACAGTGAGTGGGCCAGCCCAGCCTTCATCGTGCCCAAGAAGGAGAAGGGCGAGTGGAGGTTGGTGGTTGATTACAGAGGTTTGAACGAGCAGACCGAGCACGACTCGTACTCGCTTCCCCTGATCGACTCCATCCTCCAAAAGCAACAGAAAAAGCGGATTTTCACGGTGTTAGACCTGAAACACGGCTATCACCAGATGCCGCTACACCCGGACTCCAGGCCCTGCACAGCGATGTCGACGCCGCTGGGGCCCATGCAGTGGAAAGTGGTGCCTATGGGCGCCAAGAATGGCAACGCCGCTTTCCAGCGCATGATGGAGGACCTACTCGGTCCTGTCCGGGACTGTGCCGACCCCTTCGTGGATGACATCATCATCGGGTCCGGCACGCAGAACATGACTGAGGGTGAGCTCATCGAAGCGCATGAAAAGCATCTGCGCCGAGTGCTCAGCGAGCTGGACAAGCACAACATGGTGTGCAAGCCCACCAAAGCCTCACTCTTCGTGAAGGAAGTGGAGTTCGCGGGTCACGTGGTTGGTCACGGGCAACGCCGTCCCATGCCTGGGAAGCTGGCGTCCCTGCACCACTGGGAAAAGCCCCAGACCATCAGCGAACTCCGGTCCTTCATGGGGTTCTGCAATTACTATTCGGGCTATGTCCGGATGTATGCAGAACTCTCGGGGCCGCTGCACAAGATGCTGCAGGTGGGGAAGTTCGATGGCCGGAAGGGGAGCAAGAAGAAGCTTGCCTGGAACCCTGAGGCCGAAGATGCGTTCAGCCGCCTGAAGGAGAGACTCCTGGGGCAGCTGGGGCTATTCTTGGTGGACCCGGACAAGGGATTCGTGCTACGGACGGACGCCTCAGACTATGCTGTGGGGGCAGTCCTCGAGCAGATCCGGGACGACGGGTCACACGTACCCGTGGCATTGTGGAGCCGGATCCTGGCCGAGGGCCAACACCGATCCTGGACCGCAAGGGAGAAGGAGACGTACGCCATTGTCTGTGCGCTCAGGAAGTGGTCTGGCCACATCGGATTGCAACCGGTGGTGGTTTGTACGGACCATCAGTCCTTGCAGAGCTGGCACAAGGAGCACGTCGACACCCCCTCGGGACCGGCGGCAAGGAGGGCCCGGTGGCACGAGACGTTCGCCAAGTTCGACCTCAGCGTCGTATACGTCCCGGGGAAGGACAACACTGTGGCAGATTGCCTCAGTCGATGGGCCTACCCCGCGGGCAAGGCTTGGATGGACATATCCAGCCATGGAGACGCCGAGGAGACCGAGGAGGCCAAGCGCATCATCGAGATGGAGAAGGCCATGGAGCAAGAGGGGGTCAAGTGCTTTGTGGTAATGGCAAACCGTACCGACCTGGCCAAGTTCCGGGGCGCCCGCGTCCAAGCCATTCGAGAGGAAACTCTCGAGCGATGGATGGTGGCCCCTGTAGAGCTAGTCAGGTCGGTGCTCACAGAGGACTGGTCGGATGACTATGCGGCATCCGAGCACTGGAGCAAATACTGGAATGCCGTGAGCGCCCCGTCGGACGACGAATGGCCTGAGGGCTTGACCGAGGATGGGGACAAACTGTTCCTCAAGGACAAGCTGTTGGTCCCAGAGAACCGAATGGAGGAGCTCATTGACCACTGGCATAACGCCCAGCTCATGCATCCTGGTCGGGACAAGATGCAGCAGGACCTGGAGTGGCGCTTCAAGTTCCCACCGGGGTACTACGCCCTCCTGGACAAGTACTGCAGCGATTGCGCCGTGTGTCGGGCCACGAAGAGCCCCAACCACTCCACAGCGGGTAACCCGGTGTATACGGCTATACCGGAGGCCCCTATGCGGTCTGTGGCCATGGACGTATTCGCCATGCCGGAGATCACCGTGTAAGGAGAGACCTACGACTGTGTCATCCTGGCGGTGGATAGGCACAGCGGGTATATCGTGGCGGTCTCGGGCAAGAAGTCCAAGAAGAAGGACAAGAAGGACAGGCTTGGAGTGGGTCTGCAGGCCAAGACCGTCGCCAACGCCATGATCAGGCATTGGCTGATGATTTTTGACGTCCCGGCTGTCATCTGCAGCGATCAGGGAAGTCAATTTGTGGGGACGTGGTTCAAAACGATGTGCAAGCACATGGGGACTCGGCATGCCAAGACCGTGGCGTACCACAGCCGGTCGAATGGCCGGGCTGAGGTGGCCGGGCGGCAGATGTTCGAGAAGTTCCGCCAGCTGCACATTGACGAACCGGGCCGGAACTGGTACAATTTGCTGTGGAGAGTACTCCAGGCGTACCATGACCTTCCGGGCTGCACTGGACTGTCGCCCCATCGTATCCTGTTCCTACGGGATCGAGTGTCACGCACTCTCCCGTGGTTGAACCATGGCAAAGTGGCCCGGGATGCGAATGCTATGATGGCTGAGGCGGACGACACGGCGGCCAAGGTGTGCAAAGCACTTCAGGACGAGCATGAGAGGAGGGCCAAGTACTTCAAGCAGGGAAAAGTCCACAAGTATGCTCTCCAAGACACCGTGTGGGTGGAGCGGCACCACAAGGATGTCCTGTCCAGGCATCGGCAGGCGTCCTGGTATGTGCCGGGGGTAATCGTGCGGAAGGTCGGGCAGGATGTGTATGCGGTTCGTGTGGGGGATAACAAGATCCTGGACCGCGACCACACCCAGCTTCGTCCCCGAGCACCAGACCCCAGCGGACGTCCCGTCACCTTCGAGTTCACGGCCGGAGATGTGGACTCAGACGACGAGGGTGAGGACGATGACTTCACCGCCGAGAGGATCCTGGCGGACAAGCCGGACCCGGGGACGCCTGGGGGGAGGCTTTATAAAGTCCGTTGGAAGGGATTCGCCGCGTCCAGGGATTCGTGGGAGCCTCCGAGCAGTTTCGTGCCGAGGTACACCACGGTCTGGATGGACTACCTGAAGAAAAAGAGCATTTCTTTGGATGTCAAGGACGTGTTGGTCCATTTGGTGGCTGCAGTAGCACCGTAATGGATCCCCCTTGGCATCTTTGTTTGTTTCTGTGCTTGGGAGACGGGTGAGGGCGTTCATCCGGGGATTTTCGGGCCTTGATTGGCCATATACCCCCTTCACTCGATCTCCACATATATATTTCATCGTGGTATACGTATTTAGATCGATCGACGACGTTTCTCTATCTTTGATCCCCTTGGTCCATGTTGTAGATCAAGAGGAGACCGGATATGGCGTAGGGCACCGATTATCAGTGTCCTCACCCCTCCCTTGGGGCGTGGGGGACGCCTACGACGTGTGTGGGGCCTCCATGTGTCCTTGGGACATTGGGGGGGGGGGGTTGGAGCCCATTGGGGTCCTCCCGTCCTCTCTTCAATGACTTCCGAGCGGTAACAACGCTCTGAGAAGGGGGGTGAAGCCGGTTCGGACCCCTGTGGCCATCTTTGGGTCACTTGGGGTGTGTATCTATGTGCCGGCAAGCCGCCATTGGCTGATATCATACTCTCCCATCCACCTGACCTAACCCGATGTGATAGTGTGATAGGTTTGGCCATTCCGGCTATGAGCGGCCATATTCAGTACTGAGGCGCCGCCAGCGGAGATCTATATATCAGAATATCAGGAATCAACAGGGTTTTTTTATCATAACGTTTCCGTAATTTTTCAGCCTTCCGTTCTGATGGTCAATGTATCGGCGACTGTCAGTTGGCTCGCGATTTTGCGGTAACCGAATGGTTAACTGTTATTTACAGATATTTTGGCGGAAACCCCGATGAAGGGTCAGAGTTCATCAGTAAAGGGTTCGTTGCTTCCGCAATTTTCATATTATACACTCGCAAAATTAATCCGATTTTTTCAGACTTTCAGGATCGGATTTTCGACTTCGACATCGCCGCACTCGATATGACGAATCTCGAGTGGTCCGACATTTTTCCCCGATCACGAATCAACCTTCCTTTTGTTATGCCCTTCGTTTTGCTTAGAGATATAGGCGAAACAAAGTTGATTCGTGAGGCCACTTTGAAAGGTCATATCTCCGGCTCACCGCGAGTAGTCTCAATTTCGAGAATTGGGTTGGAACCGCATTGGTCTCAACTTAATTTGGGAAGCATCAAACGCCTTTGGTGTGTACACATGCCCGGTATAGCAAGGGATAATGGTCAAGAGGGTAGAAAGTGATATATAACTCTTGGACCGTGCAACCGAATATTTTAATGCGACTTTCGAGTGTACCGCATGAATGTTGGGGTTGCATAGCATCTTTCCTTGGGTTCCTACGTATTTTTAGCGTGAAGTTATGTCCATGGAGGGTCATGGCATATCATGGTGGGAGCCACTTTTTGAGGGTATGTGTTATATGCATGGTATGTGCTTCGATATGCTCACGTCCATGTTATATATCTCCGTTTGTAGGAAGATATTTGGAGTCATACGTGGCAAGGGCTTTGCCCATGTCCCAATGGTGAACTCCATAGCGCTAGACTAAGCCTACCACTCATATAGTGCTTGTGGGAGGGCTTACGGAGCGACCCACGAGCGCCAATATCAATTTTCCCATTTTCATGGTGCGTGTTGGGAGGAGGTTCGAAGGTGTCCTTATGCGTCCATATGGGGATCCAAGTGGGGGGATTGTTTGCAAATGGTCCCAGGCAATTGTGTTTTGAGTCATAGGTTGACACCATGGGTGAGCGAAATTATATACTATTGTAATTATCTTGAATTTGGCATTATTTGCATGTTTTTGACCTCATTTTATGCTCATTTTTGTGTTTTATGTGCTCAACTGGTCGGCTAACAGTAAAGTGCCTAGAGATCCGTGAACTATGGTATGTTGCTTATATGTTGGCATATGCTTCGATGTTGTACCTCACCATATGCCAGATCACATGGTCACTTTGGCTTGGCACACGAGGCCTCACAAAATTAGGTCTCAAACTCATGAGCTGACTTGTGAAGCATGTCATGTACATAACCGGAGGGGTTTCGGAGCCAATGATGGGATATTCTTGGGCATGCACCTTTGGTCTATATCACCCTTGTATACTACTTTCCGGTTTGACACATGCATGGAGCATTTGAATATTTGCCGTATGCATTTTTGAGTATATAATTGAATTTTGGGCATTATGGTGTGATTTGCCTGATTTTGCCATGTTGTGAGGTCATCTTCATGGGGCAGTTCTCCTAGCCCATTCGACTCCAAGTCCAACCAAGGTTATGTCAGGGTAGGGCATGGTCCTGAGTGCCACTCTAGGCCATGACACGCCACCTCCCCTATTGCGCTAGGATTTATAGGCTTGGGAGTGAACACATTTTTTGGGGTTTATGTAGTGACTTTTGACACATGGCATTTAGCCATCTTATTTGACTGGGTTCAGCACATCATGTTGGTGAGTCAAGGGAAGGTCTTGAGTCCAGGGAATGAGGGGTCTATGGCTGTGATTGTGTAAGTTTCCATCTCTCCCCAACCTTGCTTTATTTGTGTTCATATGCCAATTTTAGGGCTTTCCTCTTTGGTGCAATTCTTGTACATGCCCGCCACCGGGAGACCACCGGTGTGCTGAACGGAAGCCCGCAGCGTGGATTGGATTGCTGATTGGGTTATTGCTGTATTTGTGGGATCTGGTTGCTGTTCAGGGTTGAAGGAGGATTACATTTTCTATATTTTTGGTTCTTGGACCCTGGACTTTGAGAAATGCAATCGCTGATCCGGAGTAAATCAGCAGGGGTAACAGGCGGAAGGGGCATAGCGGGGGCCGGTCCTGGTAGGGACCTTCTTTACAAGTCCAACCACACGGTCAAGATGATGCTCCCCAAGGAGTATCATACGAACGTGGTGGCTTGGACAAGGAAGAACGTGACCCGGAATGTCAAACGGCACTCCCTGCGGAACGCCCTCCTCATCACCGTCACGGGCGATTGCGAGAAGACCGCAATGTGGTGCCTTGATGAGTGTGACGTGGGCGGCCAGACCATCCGTCTGCAGGCCATCCCGGCGCGGATGAGTTGCGACGAGATCCTGGAGTGGGTTGGAGAGGAGGTACTCAAGGAGTACCGGAACCTCCACCACACCCGCGGGTTGAGGCCCGGCGACTCGACGTCAACTACGTTGGCGAGGGGTCTGGCGGGGAAGCTGCCATGGACCCAGCGGGAGCCGATGGCGATGAGGCTCTCGACGACGATGACGACGACGATGAGCCTGTCGAGGTGGCCGTTTGTGTATTCGTGGCCAACAACCTGAACACGGGGAGCAACCGGGGAAGCTGGAAGCCCCTGCAGAAGGGTTGGAAGAAGAAGGAGAAGAAGAATCCCCGCCGCATTGGCGACCCTCCGCTGTCCTTTGCGGAGTTCATACGAGCTCACCCTCAGGGCTGTTTCGTGTGTTATGGGAGGAACAAAGGGTTCAACCATGACCACCGGACATGCCCCATCCACAAGGCCGACACAGAGGCCTACAAGAAGGTGCACGGGTCGAAGAAGCGTGCACCCGCGGGTATCCGGGAGACCAAGGTGGACGTCACCAAGAACGAGCTCTCCAAGCTGATGTCGGTGGGGACCGAGTTGGCCAAGGAGATCCAGGAGATCAAGAGGTCCTGGCTTCCCAAGTCGGACGACAAGAACAAGGAGAACAAAGAGAACGACAAGAACAAGGACAAGGACAAGAAGGGTAAGAAAGGGGGAAAGAAGAAGGGTGTCAACGAGGTTGATGCGGAGGAGAGTACCCCTACTACCACAACCGACGCCCCTTAGCGGAGCCCCTGCAGCCAAGGGCCCCAGCTAGGGCGGTCGCAGGATGGTGTCGTGGGAAGCACCACAGCATCCCAGTCGGGAGACAGTGAGCACAAAGGGATTGCCGCGGGCGGAAGGCCCGGTCTGGCACCAAAAACGAAAGACAGTTGCGGTGGCGGGGTGAGGGCAAGTGAAGGCACGAACCCTTGCACCCGTCCATACTTCGCGACAAAGAATGTATTTGATGTGCTTCAAGATCTATCCGAGAGTATCGGAGGATCACCCGGACCGCAGCTGGATGCTGCAGATGGGCAGCCTGAGCCCATTGTCCACGACCTGCACCAGTCGCTTGTTTAGCTTCTGGAACGGCCGGAGATCCTGAGCTTACACGCCGTGCGCCGTGTTGGGCGTGAGCGGCAGTTGCACCTTAAGGTCCGTGCCTTATGCGGGGAAGTGGAGAATGTCTTCGATGTGTTGGTCGACACGGGAGCTCAGGTCAGCTTGGTCAAGGCCGGCCTACTTCCGCCAGAGTGCTTGACCGACAGTCGGAAGCCTGTCAGGCTGAAGGTGGCGAACGGCCAGTACATGGTGGGAGGCACGAAGGAAGCCGCCATGGGGCTGCAGTTCGTGAACCACCGTGAGCTGAGCCTCCCGGACCTCGGCAAGGAAATCCTCCTGCAAGGCCGCTTTTACGAGGCCGAGATGGACTGGGACATGATCGTTGGGTACGACTTCATGATGGAGACGGACTCCGGCGTTCTCCCGGCCCAGGCCTCCATCACCCTGTACCAGGATGACCAGCTCTCGTGGCTTTCGTCACCTGAGCACCATGTGGAGTGCCAATGGATCCACCCGGAACGCAATCAGCTCGAACTAGCCGCGCTGGGCACTGAGCCAACTGGGCCAGCAAACCAGGAGTACGGCATAATGCCGGAAGTGGCGAGCCGAGTGGTTGCGGACCTGGGAGCTTCGGATCTGGCCCTGGATGCGTTCTCTTCAGGAACCTCCGCCCATCTTCGGGTTTGTGAGAAGTACTGGAGCGCCCAGGACTCCGCGTGGAAGAAGCACTGGGGTCCGCATCAGGGTTTGATGTGGATCCATTGCCCCCGATGGGACATTCCAAGGGCGGTAGCGAAGATTCGCAAGGACCGCTCCAAGGCAGTGCTGGTTGTTCCTATGGGATGCACCGAGGAGGAAAGCACCCGAGATTGGGTGGTCTCATTGACCAACATGACCTTAAACAGCGTCGTCCTACCGGCTGGAGAGAGTGTCTTTCAGGACGCTAAGGGACAGCCCATGCCACCCCAGAGATGGCCAACGGAAATCCACTATGTGGATGGGGGCCTTGAACAGGCCAACACCACGGACTTCGTGTGTGTCAACCGCATCATAGCGGAGCCATGGCGGCAATGCTTTGGGCTTTCCCCTGTTGACATCGGAGAATCGGAGGACCCCCTCACTGAAGAGGAGTTGGATCTGGTTCAGGGGTATATGGATCAGCCCTTTCACGACTGGGGAAACCAGCGTTAGGGCAAGGGCCAGGACAAAGCCTGGTGGGAAGTGGACTCAATCGTCTCTGGTTCCTATGATGGGAATACTTTTGTAAAGAGGGTGCTGGACCACATGTCCAGCCAGGACGAGCCAATCGGCGGCAACCCACCCACCTACGGCGATCTATTCCGAGGCAAGACCAGAGATGGCCCTTTGGGCCACCTGCGAAGACCACCTGAGCAATTTTGTGGAGGTACCCCGCAAGTAAGCTCAGTGGTCCAGGTGCCCGGAAAAGCCAAGGCGGAGTCCGATGAGTGCCCCAAGATCCAGGCATTGAGGGCCAGGCTGAAGCAGAAGTATGGTGATACCTTCTTCAGCGGAAAGCCTGTGTTTCCCCCACCGGTGCGTGGACCGTATGGCGAGGCCAAGATACGACTGAAGCAGGACCCCCGTGTGTATCGACACAGGGAGTTCGCCCTGAGGGGCGAGAGGAAGGAGGCCATGGAGAAGATCCTCCGTGATTTCATCGAGAGAGGCTGGCTTGAGCCGTACCACTCCGAGTGGGCCTCCCCGTGCTTCGTCGTCCCCAAGAAGGTGGCCGGTGAGTGGCGGCTCGTGGTCGACTACCGCGGCCTAAACGCCCAAACGCAGCATGACAGCTATACGCTGCCCCTCATTGAGGACATGCTGGAAAAACAACACCGGCGGAGGATCTTCACGGTGATTGACCTGAAACATGGTTATCAGCAGATGCCTCTCGCCGAGGAGTCCCGTGCCTGCACAGCCATGAGCACCCCACTTGGACCTCTCCAGTGGAAGGTGATGCCCATGGGCGTTACCAACGGCAATGCGGCCTTTCAGCGGATGCTGGAGAACCTGCTTGAGCCGGTGCGTGACTGTGCGGACCCCTTCGTGGACGACGTGATCAGCGCGTCCGGGGACCCCAGTATGAGCTATGAGGAGCTCCTGGAGGCACATGAGAGGGACGTCACCCGAGTGCTGGACCTTCTGGTTTGGCACAAACTCACGGGCAGCAGTGACAAGGCCACCATTGCGGTAAGCGAGGTGGTCTTTGCTGGCCACGTAGTTGGGAACGGGCAGCGGAAGCCCATACCTGGCAAGGTGGCTGCGATCGAGCACTGGGAAAAGCCCAAAACGGTCTCTGACCTACGGGCGTACTTGGGGTTCTGCAACTATTACTCGGGGTATATCAAGATGTATGCCGAGTATGCAGCCCCCATGACGACCATGCTCAAGGGCAACCGAGAGGAGACCAAGAAGCGGTCCAAGAAGGCTCTGGTCTGGAATGCTGAGTCCGACCGTGCCTTTGAGGGGATGAAGCAGGCGCTGCTATCCGCAGTGGGTCTGCACCTCGTGGATCCTGACCGAGGGTTCGTCCTGCGCACTGACGCTTCCGACTACGCCGTTGGCGCTGTGTTGGAACAAGTGCTTGATGATGGGAGGCAAGTGCCAGTGGCCTTCTCGAGCCGAGTCCTGGCGGAAGGCCAGAGACGGACGTGGACGCCCCGAGAAAAAGAGGCGTAAGCCATCGTCATGGCCCTCAGGAAATAGGCTGGGTACATAGCCCTCCATCCCGTCACCGTCTGCACCGACCATCAGAGTCTGCAGTCGTGGCACAAAGAGCACGTGGACACCCCATCAGGTCCCGCCTCTCGACGGGCAAGATGGCATCAGACCTTGGCCAAGTTCGACCTCACGGTTGTGTATGTTCCTGGCAAGGACAACACCGTGGCGGACTGTCTCAGTAGGTGGGCCTATCCCGCTAGCAAGGGCATGACAGACGTGTCTGCCCATGGCGATGAGGCTGAGACCGCTGAGGCCAAAAGGATCATAGAAATGGAGCGCCTGATGGAGGAGGAGGGTGTTAGATGCTTCGTCGTCATGGCTGCGGATGCCCCCCTCGGAACGAGGATGGGCAGAGGGGTCAGAGTACTCGCCCCTGATGGAGCTGAGTCCGACAAGCACCTCTTCCCTGAATCTTGCCTCCAGGACGACTGGACCGACGACTACGCTAAGTCTGAGGCCTTTGAGGCCGAATATAGGGCTGTGACCGACCCTGATGACGGGCAGAAGTGGCCAAAGGGGCTGACTGAGGAAGATGGCAAGCTCTACCGGAATGGTAAGCTGCTGGTCCCAGAGTCCCGGGTGCTCGAGCTATGCAAGGCTTGGCACCACCACATGATGCACCCAGGGGTCAAGAAGCAAGCCCTGGACATGCAGCGCCGGTTTGAGATCGACCAGATCGGTCTCTACACCGCCATCAAGAAGGTCAGAAAGGGTTGCTCGGTCTGTCAGGCCTGCAATCCCGACAACCGGAACGTCAAGGGTGAAGCCCAATGGACTCCGGTGCCTGACCAGCCCATGGAGAGTGTGGCCATGGACGTCTTCTCCATGCCCGAAGTTCACATTGGCAAGGAGACCTTTGACTGTGTGGTCCTTTGTGTGGATCGCCACAGCGGCTACGTAGTAGCCGTTCCGGCACGCAAAAAGGGGTTGCTTGCCAAGGAAGTGGCAGTCATGATGATTCGTCATTGGCTGACCGTCTTTGACATCCCCCGCACCATTTGCAGTGACCGAGGGCCCCAGTTTACTGGTGGCTGGTTCAAGGCCATGTGTTCCCTCATGGGAATACGTCATGCCAAAAGCGTCGCCTATCTCAGCCGGTCCAATGGCCGGGCTGAAGTGGCTGGAAGGCAGCTGTTCGAGAAGCTGCACAAGATTCACATCACCAATCCACGTCGGAACTGGTTTGAGGAGATGTGGCCCGCTCTGAAGGCCCATCATGACACTTCCACTCCGGGTGGTTTGTCCCCTCACCAGATTCTGTTCGGCAGGGACCCCCTTGGTCGGGGACTTCCCTTGTCTGGTGATGGTATGGCCATGGACGCCAAGGAATTCTTTGCGCGGCAAGAGGCAACGGCGCGGGACATCCGCCAGCAGCTCGAGAAGGAGCATGCTGAGCGTCAGAAGTCCGCCCCGAGCTCGACAGCGCAAAAGTTCAGGGTGGGAGACCCGGTGTGGGTGATCAGACCCCGCCCTATGGGCACCCACCGCACCAAAACCTGGTTCACACCCGGAGAGGTGGTCCGCAGGATTGGTGAGGACACCTACCGCATCAAGGTCGGTCACGGACAGTTCCGGGAGCGCAACGAGAGTCAACTCCGTGTGCGGGAACCCGACCTCCGTGGCCCACATGTGTCCCTGGACTATGCCGCACATGAGGCTGATTCAGACAACGACTACGCTGAGCAGGACGACTATACCGTCGAGAAGATCCTGGCCCAGCGTCCGAACGCCTCGGCACCCGGAGGCCTGGAGTTCAAGGTTCGTTGGCGAGGCTATGGGCCGTCCCACGACACCTGGGAACCCGTCTCCTCGTTCGTGCCGCGGATTAACACCCCCTTCATGGACTACATCCGCAAGCACAAGACCAAGATCCACGTCTCGGACTTGGCAGCACTCACCCGGGCGATTGCAGCCAGGGGCGCCTGATCACCACCCTGAGCTCTCCCCTGATGCATTTTGAGCGCTTGTTAGGTCGATGGATCGTCCCTCACTTGCTTGCTCTCTTCCATCTTCCGGTGACCTGCCATCAGAGTGGCCATATGCCCCCCCCTGCTGAATCCAGGGGAGGATGGCCCCTCTCTTCCACTTCTATTCGTCACTCCCCGCCTGCTGAATCCTTGGGAAACCAGGCAGAGCGACTGACCTTGACAATTCCTGAGCTCTTAGGGCCTTGAAGCCCATACGACGTTGCGCAACGGATGCCGCTGTCATCGGCATTGCGATTTTTTTTGGTGTGTGGTCTGGTCAGACGGCACTTGCGGGATCCAGACCAGTCTACGTGTGTCTGCAGACTACATATGGCCTGAACTCAGGCGTTTTCCTGTCCACCCTCCTGCATATGCCTTATCCTAACCGGGGCGTGATTTGGCGCTCTGTCCAGAGTGTGTTTACACGCCTATTACCCCGCTTATTGCTTATTTTTCTGCCCCCCAGGATATGTGCATCTGTATGTTGCGTATTGTCAGCCCATCACCGAAATATGGTGTCAAAAAATCACACCAGTCTGTCACTATCTGACCCTTTTTGGTGAATGATCCGAGGTTTCTGTTATCAGTCAGCTGTCAGCTGCCGGGACATCGTGCGCGACTTGAACAGTCCACGTCCCGAAGAGTTCACAGATAACTACATGGTCGAATCCGGTTTTCATGTGTTGGGTTTTTCTTCACATGCTTTGTGTATGTTTCACACATGTTGTACGTACAAGTTCACTATCATTTTGATATTATTTATTATTATATTTTGGGTTTGACACTTATGATTTGAGACAACTTGTGTTTACATAAGCTTTGATTTCCATGTTCATATATTTTCATGTTCTTCTCTCAGGACTTCCAATGTTATGTATTGCTTTGCAATGAAGTGGGAATCACAAGGAGTATAAGAGCCCAAGAGACCGAACACCCATCACCAAGTACACCACAGGTTCAGCCAAACACCGACCCTTGTTGTGTTGACTTGTTGTGTGTTCTTAGGGTGTTGCGAAGGTTGTTGGGATTTTGATTGTTATTTTGGTGGTAAGAAAAGCAATTGGAAACTTTGGGGAATTATCCATTTTTCACTAAGGCCCAACAACACTTAGAGTGATGGAGTCTCCAAGCACTAGTGAGGATTTTTTTATATGGTAGCAGTTCAGGTGTTAAGCCGTTCGTTCCTGCCAAAATTGGCCACAAAACGGACAAAAGTCCATTGGTTGACACAAGAGACATTGAGTTTGTGCAATTTTTAGAAAGCATGACTCCACAACGTTCGTTGGTTAGTGGTGATGACGAGTTGGGTAAATTAACACCACGACGAGTCAGTTACGGTGAACCACAAACAAGACAACAACATGACGGCGCCAACGATGCAGACATGCCCCCTCGCTCGAAGCGACTACATGGCAAGCGGTGCCGCATCCACGTGATTTCGAGTCCACAAAGCTCACAGCCGCGTGGTGCGATGGTCACGAAGGAGTTAGCTATCAAGGTGGCGAAAATAGTGCTCAAAGCTCAAGAACGACAAAGAAAAAAAGTACGGGAACAAAAGTACGACGACTCGAGTTCAAGTGTCCCAAGTTCACATGAGCCAGGTTTGAATGCAAAGGCTTTTGAAGTGTTACGTGAAGAATTTGAAGCTTACAAAACTCACATGAACGATGGAATGGACAAGATGAAGAAACAATTCGAGGAGTTCAAACAATCGGCGCTAGTTATATCTTCGACCCCGCAAAGTGACAACAGCGCCTCCGTTGCTAGCCTACGAGAAATTCTGGCAAGACATCAAACAACCATGGGTACAGATGAAGCTTCTCTTGGAAATGTTCGCAGCGAGATGGAGGCCTTCAAAAAGGGATCACAATGCCGCGCGGGAAACAGCGTTGACGACCATTCGCAGCGAGGTTGAGAGGCACAAGAGCAATGCGAACACCCTGGTTGTACAATTGGAGAAACACATACAAGTCTTGCAGGCTGACAAGACACAACTGCCAACGATGGCACATGTCAATGAATGCCTGCAAAAAGTGCAGACAGGGGCTGAGGAATTGGCAATGCTGCGCCGTTTTGTGGACACGGAAGTGAATACTGTGAGTAGAAAGGTGGAAGCCACAGCCGCACAGGGAGAGAAGTATCACAGGGATGTGGAAGCAAAAATCAGTCTCCTCACAAGACAAGCCCAGGGCAGGGATGCTGATGCCGAGGACATCAAGAATAAGGTGAGCCAGGCACGTCAAGACCTCCGTGAACTCCAAGGACAACTCCACCAGGTGCAATCGAAGACGGACCCTGATCAAC
The DNA here is from genome assembly GCA_964036045.1 of Eutreptiella sp. 'Long Island Sound 2002'. NCBI lineage: Eukaryota > Euglenozoa > Euglenophyceae > Eutreptiales > Eutreptiaceae > Eutreptiella > Eutreptiella sp. 'Long Island Sound 2002'. Next base: position 11,497,108 of record OZ038399.1, on the reverse strand, counting down.
AGGGCATCAGTCACAAGTTGGCGACCAACGAATCATTTGTGCAGCGTCATGGCTGGGAGACCAAGGCATCGCTGGAGACAATTTTCAAACGGCAGGATGAGATGGACGCCTGGATGACCCAGCAGGACAATGAAACCAGACAAGTCCGAGCCAAGGTGCAGGAGCGCCATGACGCCCTGGAGAGCTGGCTAGAGGAGCATGATAATCGCCTCAACCGGATTGGGGTAGGTGGGGCAGGATCACAGGCCCCAGATTCTGCTGGAAGATGCCCTGAAATAGTGGAGGTGATCAGTGAAGCGAGGAAATATGCCGACAAAGCGCGAGGATACGCCAGTGATGCTGAGGGCCATGCAACCACCAGCAGCACGTGTCAGCAATTGGCACAGGCAGCACTGCACGACGTGAATCGGGTTGCCACAGCGGTCTCAGCAACAAAGGAGGCCATGGAAACGGAGATGGAGACGGCGAAGGCAGGGCTGCAAGGTATAGAAAAGGAGGCACACGGCCAGGCACTTCTCAGATTGCAAGCGGCTGAAGGCATGGTGCACCGTGCTGAGCAGGCTTTGGTCAGCAGTAAGGCCACCAGACCTGCCGCTGATGCCAGCGACTTCGCTCAGGAGACATCAAAGAGGCTTACCACGATTGAGGATACCATGAAGCGGGCTGAACAGCTCTATGCCGGATCGTTGGACATGCAGAAAAAGTCGGACGAGGACCGGGACCAGCACAAGGACACGTGCAGGACACGGTACGAGACCAATGCGGCCGACGTCAGTAGTCTGCAGCAGCTCTATCGTGAGTTGCTGGACCGAACAACGAAGGCGGATGGAGAACGAGAAAAGCACACGGGTTTGAGTACAGAGCGATTTGAGACTAATGCAGTCAGCGTCCAGGAAGTGCAGCATCAATTAAACACTGAAGTTGATCAGCGAGTTGCGTTGGACGACAAAGTCCGCGAAATCGGACGCTGGTATGGCCAATGGAGGGAACACATCGAGGCAAGGGTGGACAAATTGCAGAAGGAGCGCAGGGATGGAAGTCCGAGCCCCACAGACCCTGATGCTACCTTGAAGGGGTATGTAGACACTGAAGTACGCAAGATCTACTCTCGTTTCGATGAGTTCGATGAACAACGACAGCAACAGAACATCAAAATTGCAGATTGCCAGACAAACGTCGCGTATTTGCGTTCTGTTGCAGAAATGCACGTACAAGACCTTGACGACGTCAAGCAAAGGGTCCAGGAGGTTGCTGAACTGAGACAATCAGCAACAGCATCCACATCACCGCCACCGCCACCGAGCGCACCGACAGTATCACCCCCAACCCACTACGTCCCTGGCTCCACATCAGAGCCACAGAAATCGCCTGGGAGGCCGCTGGCAGCAGACGACGGACTGCCGCCCACACCCATTGAAACATCGGCACTCATCCGTGGGACTTAAAGATTGCCGGACCCCCCCGCGTGGCTGCAGCCCATACCCAAACGTTGGTTGTCCTACTACTCGCCAATGTATGGGGGTGAGGTTGATCTTCGATGGGCACAGCTGGCCCAGTATGTCCGCGATGGGTGTTTTATTCCCAATCTGGCTCGGGTATCACAGGTTGATTGGAAGGCTGGACGAAGGATTCCAAAAATACTCCCTACTGGCATCCCAAGCGGCGAAGCATTCCAGGAGACTACACCCTGGGTGAAGCCTGCTATCACAGGACCAGTACAGCACGAGCCACGAACGGGAGGTATTGCTGGAGTCTATGGAAGCGGGGGCCAGTCATGGGTTGACCCCACAGCGGAGTCCGTGATACAACAGATGGCAGCAGTTCCAAGATGGGATGGCGAGCCGGACACGTTGGACGAGTGGGAAGAACGGTATGATCGATGGCGAGTGGGATATGGCAGACGATTCGATGAGGAGGAACAAATGAATTTGTTGCTGACAGCCGTTGTTAATGAGACAACCCGCGAAAGACATGCCAAGAATCGCCATCGTCAACGTATGACCTTTGCGGAGTTATACCGCGACATCACGGGCCGCAAAATCCGGAATTTACATGAACCAGGAGCTCGATTCCGCAAGAGGAAGATTCCATCAGAAATTATTACCAGTGCGTCCTGGGCTGATTTCATGGCGGACTGGTCTGAAGAAGGTGCTGAGGTGACTGATGGCATGAACTATCGACAAGCAACCGAAGCGCTTGTGGTCCTGATGCGGGTACACATGGAGGAGTGCCCCGACGACACGACGATAACAAGGGCTTACCGTCTGATATGGAAACAGCAATCTGAGTATGGCAATGAATACAGCTACTTGGAGCTGTATCTATTGGTGATGAAGATGCTGCTGCAGAACGAATATGCCAAAACCTCAGAGAGATTCATGATGGAGGCGCATGGGGCTGAAGTCCATATCCGGTCTATGCAGACTTATCAGGGAGATCATCACAGGGGCCGAGAAGCACATCGCAGTGGGTCCCGATCTCCACATCAACCATGGGGTGCGAGATCGGGCGGAGATGGTCTTCAACAGGACCGACGATCTGATTCCAGAAGGAATGAACGACCACATTCACGCGAACGCCCGTATGACAAAGACCCACACCGGTCCAGGTCCAACGAGAGGGATAAGGGTCATCAACGCTCTGGATCCAGAGACTCTCATAAATCGCACCAGTCTCACAGGACTGCCAGATCGGACGAGAAGCGCAAGGCATTGGACAAAGTTCCCTTTGACCCCAACACCAAGTGCTTCAATTGTGGGCATACAGGACATAGGGCTGTGGAATGTCCCCTGTATAATCCGCGAAGAGATGGCCGTCGTGATAAGGATTGCCCACGGACGCCTGATCAGTCCCGACCACATAATGGTGCACAACGACCACCACGAAGTCCGGAAGGCCATCCACAGTCTCCGGCAACACAAAACCCCAGGCTACGACGGCCTCCCTGCAGAGGCATACTACCACCTCCCCGCCCACCTCCTCCGCGTCCTCGCCCACCGCCTCTGGGACATCGTCACGGGGCGGACCCCCCTGCCACCAGACTGGGCAAACGTTGTCCGCCCCCTCTACAAAAAAGGGGACTGGGCGAACCCGGACAACTGGCGCCCCATAGTCTGTGCGGTCACGGAGGTCAAAATCGTCTGGACCATCCTCCTGCGCCGCATCCGCCCCCACCTGGACCCCCACATACCAGCGAGCCTCTGGGGGGCCATCCCAGGCCGCTCCCCACAACAGGCCATCTTCCTCCAGGACACCATCGCGGACATGGACCCGGTGGACCTCATCATCGCCTCCCTCGACGTCAAGGGAGCCTTCCCGAACACCCCCTGGCTCCTTCTAGAAGCGGTGTGGAAACGCCTAGGCCTCCCCTTCTACAACTTCACCTCCGACTACATCCGCACCCGCAAATACACGGTCCGCACAGAGCAGGCCTCACCCCCTTCCTGGAGCCAGGCAGCGGGGTCCCCCAAGGGGGAGCAGAGGGCCCCTTCCTGTACCTTCTAGTGACGCTCCCCCTGGCCCTCGCAATCGAGCAGGATTACCCGGCCTACGCACCCTACCCCCTCCTCTCCCCCCTGGTCGGCTTCGCGGACGACACCAACCTCACCGTCGCGCACACCCCACACGACCCCCATGCCCCGGACCCCGGACCAACGGTCACCCAACAAGCCAACGACTTACTGGACGTGACCGTCTCCTACCTCTCCCACAACAACCTCATCGTCCACCCTACAAAGTCAGTGGCCACGATCAAGGTGTCTGCCACACCTCCCACCCTAGGGCCACAAGGGCCCCCCATGCAAGTCGTGACGACCACCACCCACCTGGGGGTAGTCCAGGCCGCCAACCCTGAAGACGCCACCCTCCCTCCCAAGTTGCAGTCACACCTCGCCCATCTCCCCAGATATGCGTCCCCGACCACCAAGGCCCTCTCCCTGTCCCACCAGAGCCTGGCGTACTACCTCACCGGGGTCTTGAACGCCTCCATAGGCTTCCAAGCACTCCACCTAACACACCCCACCACCGCCCTCCAGCCGGCCACATGCGCCGTGACCAAGGCATGGGCAGCACACGGGGGCTGGCCCACCTCCATACCCACCCGCGCCATCCGAGCGGCATGGCCCCACTATGGAGACGCTATAGGGGACGAAGTGAAAGCGGCCTATACCAGACACACCGCCCTCCTCCTTCACCGCATGACCCACAACCACTCACCGGAGGTCCGCGAGGTCACCGCCATCCGCCTCCAAGCCGCACAACGGGCCCGCAACACATGCCCGCGCTGGGTACTCCACCAGACGGGCATGCCCACCAACATGAACACCCGCCTGTGGAACCACCTGCAGCTTCTGCTCCCATCCCCACACCACGCCATACTCACCAACCACACGTGCCCAGAGAAAGGGCCACTAGCGGTCCTCTGCGGGGACCTCCACCACCACCCCAAGGGCACCATCCACACCATAGACCTTGTCGGGGCCTCCATCACCGTAGTATACGTCACCCTCCCCCAAATGCGAGTCCTGCACCACAGCGGGGCACACCACACCCCCTTTCTACAGCTTCCCGAATGGCCACAATACCGCCTCTTCCACCAGTACCTCACACAGACGGCACGAACAGCGGGACACACTCTACCGGGCAGCAAAGACATGCGCACAGCCTACCGAGAATTCACAAAGCAACACCCGCGACCCATCCCAACGACACCTCCCTACGCACCCACCGGATCGAAACACGAACCCGTCCCCCCAGTAACGGGCCCAGTCCCACCACTAACCCTGCTACTGGCCCCGAATGAAGCCAAACCCACGCAGACCACCGTCATCCACCACGGGGCAAAATGGCGCATACCGAAACACCACATGACCGCCCGAGACCTACCAAAGGTCCCCCAAGATTCCCAGAGCATGCCACGCACATGTTGGGCCTGTGACCCCGAGGCACCAACCACATCATGGCCCGTACTACACCTCATAGCACGCCACCACACCCACCCCACGACCCACCTACCACCACAGGCCTACGCATGGATAGCCCCATGGTTCCACCGCACCGATACTAACCCCACGGTAGCATGGAACCCCGACCACGCGCCCAAATGGCTCTTCACCACTACACCCACATGCCCCCGCCCCGACCCGGCAGGGGTCGCCATCCGTTACAGCATGTACGAGCCAGGCAGAACGGGCAAACACGAGCACCCCTACTATCCACTCCACCACTCCTGCCACACACCGGAGCACCGAACACAAACCCTCACATGCCACGACCTAAACCCCGACACAGCCTACATCCTCCACTACATCTACTCCTACCTCACACAAGGACAGCCGGAGCAGGGACTCATAGCCCTGTCCCCCCAAGCGAAGCACATCATCTCCAAAGGAATAGGGGTGTACGCCACCCCCATCCTACAGCCCACAACCCCAGTAGCCCACCTCGCCACGGGCCTTGCCATATACGCCTACCTGCCCATGAACCCATGCCGCCTCCCACAACCATCACCGGCGGACCGGCTCTTCTTCACCGACGCCTCAGGCGAATCCGCCCTCACGCCCATCACCGGGGGGGCCACCCTGCAGCTAACCCACACCGGGGGACACTACCACATGGACCACCACACGGGCCACACCACCTATGGGGCCTCTTCCCACGGGGAGCTAGGGGCCATGGCCGACGCCATCACCGAGGTCGCGGCCCACCTACCCGCCCACTCCCTGCACATCGTCCGGGTCTGGTTCGTGGTAGACGCCACTGTCGACACGCACCTGCTCCTCCGCATAGCAAGGCAACCACTTCACAAAGCAACCGCGACGAGCCTCGGCACCCACGCACTGCTACTCTGGAAAGCCCTACGCAGCCTTCCCCCCTACGTCCAACTCCACATCGTGAAACAAGAGTCCCACAGGCACCAATACGGAAATGGTAAGGTCGACAACCAGGCAGTACACCAGCGCACAACACACCTACCAGCCCTCCAGATCCCTGACCTCGGCCGCAACCACACCCACCTCCAACACGTGCCCCCTGTACCCGAGCCCCATCAGACCCCGGACTGGGTACCAGAGGACGCCCCCTATTCCTCCCACGACAGAGCGTACCACTACCCCAACCCCATCCAACATCTCGCCCGCGTGCTCGGCGACGCAGACAGCCGGGCGCACATCCAGGAGCTCCAGGACAGACTGCAAGTCCCCCTCTACCACTCAGCGCTCCGCCCAGCAAACGTCCCAGCCCACCTCCAGAAACGACGCATCCAGCTCCTCAGGGAGCAACTGCCTTTCCTCACCAGGGTCGCCAGATGGCTCGCCCGCAAGCACATCCACGTCCCCGACGAACACACCCGTTGCCCATGCGACCACACCACCCCGGAGGACTGGGAACACTTCAAGAAATGCCCCCTCCATACAGACAGGGACACCCTAGTGGGCTGGTCCCCGGCGGAAACCCTGCGACAACACGAAGGATGGCCAGCCCACAGCCACGCACACCAGGCCACCGAACACCTCTTCCGGGACCCCCTGATCAAAGAAGCCACCATGAGAGGGGCAGTGACACAGGCCCTGCACCGACACCTCACCAAACACACGGAAAGCCCCATGGAGGCAGCAGCACACCTCCAGCTAGAAGCGGTCCGCAGAGCAGCGGCCCAAATGGTACACCGCAAACACCTCCTGCTAACACACGCGGAACAACTCACCGACCCCACCGCCAGGGAACACATGCAGCGTCTCATCCATTACCATGCCGTGCATGACCCAGACGTCCACTAACCCGCTCCGCGCCCCGCACGCGCCCCCCGTCTCCATCCACAGGTCTCCAAGGCACCACCACAGCGCCCCGAGACCCGTCTCGCACCCAAGAAGCCACCCGGCACCGCCCAGTCCGGCCGAGCCCAGCCAGGGCCAACCATCCATCGACGTAGACGTGCAAGACCCCGGCAGCCCATCCAGCCCACCCCCCCCGGACCCGGGGCACCCCCCCCTCACACCGGCCACCATCCGCGACCCCGACCTCCTCCGAGCGACCCTCCAAGACAGGGCCCCGACCACCCCCCTGGGCTGGTACCGCCTACAAGAGGACTGGACCAAGCTCACCGTCAAAGCCCTCCGGGACCTGACCACCCCAGGCAGCGGCCTCCACGAGACCATAGTAGACCTCGTGCTCTGGCGAGCCCGCAAACACACCCGGGGCCAGCCCATCTGGATCCCCCCCGTCGAGTGGGGCCAGGCCCTGACGCACGACACCGGCAGCAACGTCACGCGTCGAGGGACCGTACGCCTACGGCGGGCCCAAGCGGAGACGGACCACCCAGCGGACCCGAACCACCCGGAGCAGTGGGAACAGGCCACCGCGCCCAACCGCGACACCGCCCTCCGCGCCGCTGGCCTCCGCACCCCGGACGACGACCTCCCCCCCCCACCTACAGACAGTGACCACCCCCCGCCGGAGGTCTGGGTTACAGTCCTCGAGCGCGGCCACTACTACGTGATAGCCGCTACGGCTACGTCCCACGGCCCGCAATGGATCATCCAGGGGACAGACACCATGTTCGCCCTGGAGACCGCCCCACCAGGGGCAGTGGGGGACCCCACCACCCAGCACAGGATCCTCAGGGGTGTCCTCCAGCCAGGGGACACGCCCCCAGCCCGCGCCCTGGCCCAAATCACCTCAGGGAAGGCGGGCTACCACCTGGGATTGTCCATGCTCTGCCTAACCCACTGGATCCAGCGCCACTGGCCACCCACGGGGACCGTGCCCTGGGTTTGGGCCATCCCCACCGCCCACACACAAGTCGAAGCAGGCCCGGACACACGACCAAACCCCCCCCCCAGGTCGCAGCAGTCCCTCACCTGCGGGTACCACGCCATCCACAGGGTCCTGAACCGCGCGGGTCTTAGCCCAAAGCTAGCATGCCCCCTTCCCACCACTGACCAAGAGGTCCACCAGATACGAACGCTCGTCTGCGAAATCCTTGCCGCGGCAGCAGAAGACGGCAAGCTTCTCCTCCAAACCGCCCGGCCTACAACTGCCCACGCAAGCGCGCAGCAAGCGGACACATACACCGGCACAGCACAACCCCCCGCACAATCCCCGCCCATGCCCCCCGCCTCTCGCTGCTCAACCGGAGACCCACACACGCCCACTATCGCGCGCACCCCCGGGCCCCGCGACACGGGCCTCCCCCAGCCGCCCGAACACCAGCACACGCCCGCCACACACCCACCCACCGGCCACCCTTCACCGCCCCCCACACTCGACAACCCACACACACCCGCCAAGGGGAGTCCCGCGCCCCGCGGCACGCCCACCCCACCCAGTGGCCCGCCCACGCCCCCCACACACACCCCAGAGGACCCAGGCCCACCCCCCCCGGCCCCTGAATGCAGCCCACGCGAACTGTTCCCCCCCGTTGACACCAACCCACACGACCTCGCACATTGCAGGACCCGGGCCCAGCCGAGCCCAGAAAGAGAAGGCCGCAGCCCCGCGCCTCCCTCCCCCGCCGCAGCCGACCAGATCGGCCCGCCGGGCCGCCAGGTCACGACCGGGGCCCCCCCAGCCGCCCGCCCCCAACCTACAACCCGGGGACATGCCCTCCATCCTCCCCGCCGTGGCCGCAGCAGAAGCCGCCGCCCGCAAGCCCGCCCGCATCACAGCCCAACCCGCGTCCACCACCTCCTCCTCGTCCTCAGCCTCGTCCACCTCCTCCACCTCATCCTCCGACCCCCCCCTCCCCGCCAAACTCATCCTCAAGGCCACGGCGAAAGCCAAAGCCGCGGCCGCACGCACCGACCCCCCAACCCCCACACAGGCGACTCAGGCACCCCGGCAACCCACCGGGACGACCCCCGACCCGGCATCGACGCCCTCACATCTCCGGACAGAGGTACTCCTCAACCTGGAACCGGACCCCAACCCCAAACCCGACCCCAAACCCAAACCGGACCCCAACCCCAAACCCCACCCCAAACCCAAGCCGGCGCCCACGCGACCACACACAACACCGCATACGCAACGACACAAAACCACCCGATACCACCCCCGCCCGGGCCCTCGCCCAAGCCAGGACCCCCCACCCACCACGACCCGCGCCCCCCTCCCGCCGGCACCCACCACCACCGCGGAGACGGCCACCCAGCACGACCCCGTCCAGGCCCTCATCCACATCCCCGTCACCAAGCGCCCCGTCATCCATCCCCCACAAACCACCACTACCGCCGGCCAAACCGACCCAGGGACGTGGGACCCCTCAACCATCGTCACCGTCAAGCCCGGCCCCCAACCCTTCCCCCATGCCCACCACATAGTGCAGCCCCGGGGACTGCCCACGATGCCCAACCCCCCACCCCCACAAGGGGGACCGGAAAACCCACAAGGACTCCATGGGCCATACCCGCAACACCAACCCCACCACTACACACACCACCACCACCAGCGGCCCCACCACCACCACTACCAACACCACCCCCACCACTACCACTGCCCACCGCCCTACCCCACCGGGCCATAACCCCCCGTACACGAACAGCACCAGCGGACGGGATGGCAGCCACCGAGCGCCCCGCCCGCATACCCACCCCCCCCGTACCAGCCACCACCCCCGTACCAGCCGTACCCCCGCGGCCACCATCCGATGGCCGAAGGGGCCCCATGGACGACGGGGGACCTCCCCCCCCAACCAGCACCGCGTGACGCCCCGTACCCCCCCGGCCACCATCCGATGGCCGAAGGGGCCCCAAGGACGACGGGGGACCTCCCCCCCCAAGCGGCACCGCGCGAGGCCCCCCAGAGGCCGCCGACGCTTCCGGACTGGCCCGACTCGAGCGACGGGGGCCGGTCCCGCAAACGGCGGCGCTCCCGCTCCCCCCCCGCACGGCACACTCGCCCACGGCACCCACACTCCCACCGCGCCTCAACCACCCACTCGCGCCGCTCCCGCTCCCCCAGGTACCACCACGACCCCCAGGGACCCCGCTCCCGTCGCTCCCGCTCCCCCGGGCACCACCACGAGCGCCACGGCCGCCCCATGTCCCCCTCCCCCTCCCCCCACCGGCCACCCAGCCCCCGCCACCACCACTCCCACTCCCCCCGACGCAGCCAGGCATGCCACTGCCGCCCCACGTCCACCTCCCCCTCCCCCCACACGCCCCGCCGGGCTCCCCGTTCCCCCCGCCACCCGTACCCATCCACCACCCCCAGCCCCCGCCACCACCACTCCCGCTCCCCCGGACGCCACCGAGCGCGCCACCGCCGCCCCATGTCCACCTCCCCCTCCCGCTCCCCCCTCCGCCCGTACCCGTCCTCCACCCCCAGCCCCCGCCGCCGCCGCTCCCGCTCCCCCAGGCACCGCGACCCCCGCCACCACCGCAGGCCCACGTCTTCCCCCCGCCGCTCCAGGACCCCGGGCACGGACCCCTCCCCCCCCCGACCCCCGCCTACCTCGCCTGGTGGTCTCCCCCCGCTCTGCAGGACCTCCGCCGCTGGGTGAAATGGGCCGGAGGAGCGGGAAGGCACGAAGGGGTGCACATGGTGCATACCTTCGAGGAGGTGCGCACCCGCACCCCCGCAAACCCCAACGAGGCCGCCCCGGAGGCCATCATGCCGCAAGCGGCATGGGAGGCCCTCCTCCGCGATGCGGTCCAGGGCCTCCGCCCCCCCTACACCCCCCAAGCCCTCCGCCAGTGGCTCCAGGCCACCCACCCCCAAGCCTGGGCCACCGGCGCCCCCTCCCCACCCCGCCCCTCCCGCCACCACCACACCAGGAAGGGGCAGGACAAGGGCAAGGGAAGGGCAAGGGGAACCAAGGACCACACAGGCAAGAGGGCACGGAAGGGCCCCAAGTGAGGGCAGGCACACGCAGGTACAGGGCGCCGGAAGCGACACCACATGGGGGCAGGACACCACCCAAGACCCAGGAAGGAGCGGGAACGGGGACCAAGACACGGAGGAAAAGGACACCACGACAGGTACCACGACCCACACCGACGGGGAGACCAGCGCCGCCCCACCCCCACCAAACACCCCAACACACACCACCGAAGCAAACATCGGACGCCATGCGGATCACACCAGCGCACGCCCACCGGCCACCGGAAACCACACGGAGAACGGAGGGCACACCTACACGGGGAGAACGGGCCACACCCACAGAGGAAGCCGCAGGGAACACCGCCGCACGGCGCACCACCACGCCCTCACCGCCAAGCGACGACCCCGACCACCACAAAGGCCAACTCACAGGCACCGGAAGAGGACGAAAGCAAGGCCGCGGCACCCACGACTACGGACCGACACCCCCAGAGGACACGGGACCAAGGCACAGGCCCCCAGGGAGGGCAACCCCACGGACCGTCACGCGACCACACCATGGGCTATAAGGGCCGGGCTGCGCTACCGTCGCGGATTGACGCAGAGTATTGCTATGCACTTGGATAGACGGCCGGGGGCTTGATCTCGGCTGGTCTCACGTCCGTGAGGGCGTCCGTCACCAACCTGTTGCGTCCAGTGGAGGAATGGCACTGCGGCGGCACACCGATCCCGTCCATGATGAATATCGAGCACCGCAAGGGGAAGTGAAAGGCTGTGATCGATCGCGAAGGCTTAGGTGCTGCTGGACGGTGCCCCCTTCAAGGCCATCTCCGAGCGCCGTGAAGACTGGAAGTGCCAAGAATACTACCGATGCCCCGGACCCCAGCAGTTCAGCACCGGAGATATGGACATCCCCCTGACCCTGAAGTATGAGCTCATCCCTGCCGGCGGCACCGACCCGGACCCTGCCAGCGCAGCCGAGCTGCAGTGAAAGCCTTTCGCCACTCAAACAGCGTTCGGAAGCCACCTCCACCGTCCGACTCCTGATTTCTGTTTGTCTGCCTTGGAGAAGGAACGCCTTTCCTACACCCCGAGTACGCCTGCCTGTCTGCGAGGCCCGGTGAAGATTGAGTCCATGGGTGAGAGTCAGCGTGCACGCCCCAAGGACACCGTGATCATTCAGCAGACTTTCCCGAAGACCTAACCGACCCACACAGGCCAGGCTGACCTCCACTGACCCACCGCGGCACCACGCGAGACCACGGCACACCGCACCACAGCGCGCCACAGAGCAACGCGCCACAGCACGACGCGACGCGACGCGGCACAGAGCGGCACAACACGACACAACTGACCCTAACCTGAGGGACTAACCGAAGCCAGCCACCGCACACCCGGGAAGGCGCCGCGCCACCACGCCACACACCAGCACCACAGGCCACACACGGGGCCACAGCGCGCCAGGCGACAACGGTGACGGACCACCCAGAAGATTACAGCCGGCACCGCAGAGGGGTAAGGACACGAACAACCCCAGCCCCCTAACCCAAAACCACAAGCAGCCGCCTGGCGCAGCCGCCCAGCCGGCAGAGCCAGGACCTAACCCAGCAAGAAGGGGCGCCGAGCCCACCGTGTACAAAGCCCACCCGACCCATGGGGCCGGAACATGGCCACACAGAACGTGACTGAAGACAGCAGACCGGAAGACAACACTGAATGCAGGCCAGTGCGTGCGCCAGCCCAGGGAAGGCAGAGGGAGGAACAGGCAAGCCCCCCCCTAAAAAAAAAAAAAAAGGAGGGGGGAAGGGGAAAAGGCACGAAAACAGCCCACAGCCGCCCAGCCACCCGCCAACACCACCACAGGCGGCCAGGCCCCCCCCCCAGGAAAAAAAAAAAAAAAAAGGGGGACCCCCGCAGAGGCACAGAGGGACCACCCACCCAAAACCGGCAACACCAAGCCAGTAACAGCGGACCACGGGGAAAAGGGACACGGAAAAAAAAAAAAAAAAAAAAAAAAAAAAAGAGAGCCACCAGCCCAGCCCGAAAGAAAGGGGATGGAGGGACAGGGACCACAAAGCCCGGAAAAAAAAAAAAAGAAAAGAAAAAACCAAAGCGCAAAAAAAAAAAAAAACACACCCCGACAACCCAGCCAAGACGGACTGAGCACAGGCGAGACCCGGGCCCAGCACACACGCCCACACCGCGCGCCGGAACCGGAAACGGCGGGGGGCAAGCGGGGCGCCCATGAAACCACACACGTTCCAAAAGCAGGCCGAAACCGAAGCCCAACCACGAACACCACAAACAGCCGACACTAGAGGGACAACACCACAAATCGTGCCCAAAAACACCCACCCAAGACCCCAGCCAGGACTGACGGGGTTAACAAAACCCGCACCCAACCGCCAACCGGACCCAAACACAAACACCACACAACAGTAGGAAACCCAGTGCCCACAGCCCGGGCACTGAGGCAGCCCGTGCCATGCAGGTGACCCGGCCGAACGAGATCCGGAGCCCGGGGGTAAGGCTGCATCCTAAGGCCTGCGCTGCTTTGGGACTCGAGGCGGAGCGTGCGACACCCAAGCGCCTCGGAACCCTAGTACCAGGAACGTGCATGCACGCCTTGGGAACGGGATACGCCAGGAAGTCCGGTGAACCCCTAGGGTTCCGCCCAAAGGAGGGGACGTGCGCAAGCACGGGGGCACACCCTCCCGGCGAGACAAGCATGTCACGCTGGCGGCGATCAGCCCTCCCGGCGTAGCCCGGGGCCGCTTTGTTGGGGGCCAACAGTCAGGTCTAGCGGGAAGTAAGCCGCCTCCCCGCTTCACGCGCGAAGCCTCTTCCTGTTCGTCACAGGGGCGACGCCAGGGGGAACCATGGGGCGCCTCTCCACGACCGAGTGCACCTACCTACCTACCTGGTCTTCAACAGGACCGACGATCTGATTTCAGAAGGAATGAACGACCACATTCACGCGAACGCCCGTATGACAAAGACCCACACCGGTCCAGGTCCAACGAGAGGGATAAGGGTCATCAACGCTCTGGATCCAGAGACTCTCATAAATCGCACCAGTCTCACAGGACTGCCAGATCGGACGAGAAGCGCAAGGCATTGGACAAAGTTCCCTTTGACCCCAACACCAAGTGCTTCAATTGTGGGCATACAGGACATAGGGCTGTGGAATGTCCCCTGTATAATCCGCGAAGAGATGGCCGTCGTGATAAGGATTGCCCACGGACGCCTGATCAGTCCCGACCACATAATGGTGCACAACGTCCCAGGACACCGGAGCGAACCCAAACGCCTCAGCAACGGAGGACACCGGAACGGCAGAAGACCCCACAGCGCAGGACGACGCCGGACAGGCCCAGAACGCCGGACAAACGACGTTCGGGAATTAACGACAGTCGGCGGTCGCGCTCCGTGGACAAGAATCAGTGCAAGGCATGTGGCAAGTACGGGCATTGGCAAGACAAGTGTCCCAATACTGTCACCAACAAGTAGGGTTCTGGCAGGTTGCCCAAAGCGAACCGCAGACACCAGTATTTATTGGGTCTGCGGGAAGCAAGACGCGCCTGGGGGCCGTGCCAGGCCACAGCCAGTCGGAAGGCAAGGACGGTCAGAATTCTGCATGTTGATGCTAATAAGATCCTCCGACATCAGCAAGTCTTTGCCGCTGATCTGTGCAGTATAGATATGCGCGATATTCAAGACGAGGTTTTGAAATCACCGCGCAAGCTTAGAGCCAAATCGGCCAAGGACTGTCGAGATCTCACCACACAGACCAAATTGCAGTTTGCAGATGCGCTGGCATTGCCAGACGTTTGGATTACCGCCCTTGCCGACACGGGCTGTGAAGTTATAGGTGTTATAGGCATGGAGTTGCTGAAGCAACATGTGACAGCACTCCAACCAGCGCCTATACCAGTTGTGTTGTTGACTGCTGGCAAAACAGCATTGCCTGGCGGCAGTCAAGGAGTGTTGGTTAACCTGAGCTTACCCGTTTTTACTCCTGAGGGCACTAAAATTTTCAAGTGCCAGCAAGTGTTTTTACACGTTGCTGCTGTTGGGCCACGGCTGATTTTGGGGTATCCATTTTTGTTGTCATACGGGTTGGCAGTTGTACCAGGACAGGAGGCATTGGTACAGGTCAAGGGCTGCTTTCGTGGGTTGCGTCCCCCTCGTTACCAACATGGTAAACCCCAGTCTGTACATACACCCACTGCCATGGTGCAGGTGGCCAAACCGAAGACTGCGGATCAGCAGTGTGCGGAAGCGAATCCAGTCAACGACATAACTGGTGAAGCTGCAGGTATGCCACATCCAATCCTCAACGGAAAGCCAAAGAGAGTCTCATTTGATCTCCACTTGGAGTATCAACATGCGGTCCATTGCGAGGGCCCTTGTCAGACAATGACCTTTGTGTATACGACGTCTCTCAAGGGGACACCACAGTCTGCATGCCCTCACTGTGGGCCTTCTGCAGTTATGAATACTCCCCAGGGGACAGGTTTTCGTCGTAGGGAGGGAGTAGTCAAGCCCAATATTCTTCGCATTGTCCAGCAATTGGATTTGGAGAATGATTGGATTGATACACCCCCCCCTGAGCCAGCCACTCCCATGGGGTTGCCAGGCACCAGGAGTTTCAGTGAGCCTGAGATCAGACCAGATTTTGTAGCAGGATTGCATGTATATCCGTCCCCCCTTGTGCATGAAGCCACAGTACCTTCTTATCCTGAACCCCCCTCCCCACCTTCCTTCACAGCGCTTGTGGAGACTCATACGCGCAAAAATCCATTGAAGGTGAAATTATTAAGCGCTGTCGCCATCGTCCCGACACGGGGATCGCAAGGGGCAGCCGGATATGATTTATATGCCCCCAGAGCAATTACCATACCAGTGCAACAACAGGTGTGCATCCCTCTGGATCTGGCGTTTCAGTTGCCTGTGGGAACCTATGGCAAGATACAAGATCGATCAGGGAATGCAGTGAAACACCGACTGAGGGTTGGGGCGGGTGTCATTGACTGCGATTTTCGAGGTAACGTAGGCGTGGTGCTCAGGAATGAGGGTCTGACGGAGTTTCAGGTGCATCCTGGCGACAAAATAGCACAGATGACATTAGAACTTAATCTGTTGCCAAAAATTGAAGTGGTACAGGAACTGTCCCACACGCAGCGGGGGTCTGATGGATGGGGATCCACCGATCAGCCACGGCCAATTGCCAACGTCTGCAAGGAGGGGTTGAGTGTACCGCCCCCCCCTGCCACATCCCTTCCTAAATTGCCTTCTCCCCTCCCTAATGCCGCTGCAGACAACGTTCCCCTGATCCATCCCCATTGTCCACCTGGACCCTCATGGCATACACAGTTTATGTCTCCTTTATTTTTATATCTGCTATATATGATTAGTACTGCCCGCAGGGCAACAACAGCAACAGCAGTACGAACAGAGACAGTGAGTAACAGTTGTAAGGAGTATACGGGCCCTGTGACGCGAGCTCGGGAGGCCCAGAAACAGTCAGTAGTAGTATCTCCGGAGTCAGGGACGTCACCAGAGACGCGACTCAAGCCCACCGCGGTTGATGTGGGTGTGGCTTTGTTGGTGTTTTGTATGCCAGCAATTGTGTCTGCGTTTATCTCAGGGATTAGAGTCATCAGAGACCAATCCCCGCTGGTAGGGGATCGCCCCCCCATTCCAGATCAGAAGTCCCCCTCAATCATTCCCAGGGATGTTGAGAGGAGGTCGGTTGCTCCGGGTTTGCCTGTTGAGATAGCCGCCCTGTTGGACAGAGCGCTTTTGGACGCCGTCCCAGGAGGGCCAGAGACCTTGGGTCCTGGCGTAGCTGAAGTTAAGACTGTAGAGGTTCATGATGACCAGTATGGTATCCCTTCGGAGGCAGAGTCGGAAGGGCCCTCCGCTCACTCTGAAGTGCGCCGCATGTGGGGTTCGGCCCGCATGTCACCTGACAATGTTGCATGTCACGTGGTACAGGTGGAACGGGACTGCTGTGATTTACAGCAGTTGGATCTATGGGCGGAATCGGGTGAGACCGCACAGGGTGGAGCTGACCCTGATCTGAGTTCAGTCAGAAGGAGTAGGAGAAGTAATATACCAACTGAGACAGCAGCATTGAGGCCAGTGTGGCGTAGTGCAGCTCAGCATCAGAAAACGCAGGCACGGGAGAAAAATTTTCGCAGTAAGAGAATGAAGGGGGCAGTAGCAGTGAGACAGTGTGTAGTAGATCGCATTATGCGGTGGATCCAGACCGCTACAGTGTTTGGTCAGTGTCCACCGCTGACAGATGCATTTGCAAGCAAATCTTTAAAACGGTTTGATCGGTTTTGGGATCGTCAGACGGATGCCTTGTTCCAGCCCTGGAACGAGGCTCATTTATGGTTACACCCCCCCAGTGAGCTGTGGGAACAATGCGTCCCTAAATTGAGATTTGATGGGGCGCGGGGTGTGGCCATTCAGCCTGTGCGCAGGGATGCAGCGTGGTGGTGGGACTTTGGGGAAGTTGTGCTGGACTGGATTGACATCCCCATTGGTGCCCCGCTGTTTGAGAACGCACAGGGCATGGTACACACAACAAAGTGTGAGTACAGAATTGCGTTGTTTGATGCTTTTTGTAGTGATGCGGAAGGGGAAGGATGGGGTGATCCTGAGGACGTAGTTTCTGACCCCCATACAGTGCCAGCTTACAAAAAGGGCTGGAGTTCTGAAGATTGGGACACCCCCAGCACTGTAGCCCCCCCCCCCTCTCCTCACAGAAGCACTTTCGACCTGCCTGCTCCACACCCCACCCCATCTGAACTCCTGCGGCCGGATTCTGATGCTGAAACTGAATCTGACGATGACTCTCCTGATCCTCACAGGATGTGTCGCGGGATGAAGCGCAGACTACACCGGGAGCAAGCGAAACGCGAGAAGCGTCAAGCAATGCCTCGATCTGACTCTGAGCTTGGTATGTGCGCGAATTCTTTGCCTGATTTTTCTGACAGTTCTCCCTCTCTTCCTCAAGCAGCAAACGGCATTAATTCCCTTCCCCATGATCAGTGTAATTCTGTCCGTTCTAGATTCGGACATCGGGCACGTCCACCGGGCCGCACACATGTGCAGGCAGGCTGGACTGCGACGCCAGAGCGGCATATAAGGTCAGTGATACAGGCAGATGAAGATTGGTCAGGTGCTGAAAGCCTCAAGGAGACTATCATGGAGAAGTACAGTGACAGAGTTTTTCGTTCTATACCGACACATGAGGTCACCGAGGAAGCACAGGCCAAACGGGGTCCGCATGCTAAGGTCAGGTTACAGTTGAAACAAAAGCATGCAGGACCCCGAGCTGATAAACCCATCAGAGCAGTAGGACCGAAGGAAAGTGCCCTCTATGATAAAGTCATGGGTTTTAAGAAAAAAGGGATGCTTCGGAAGTGTGAGGGCGACCCACAGTGGGTTGCTAGGGCATTTTTGGTTCCGAAACCGGGTGGGAAATGGCGTTTAGTCATTGACTATCGCCATCTCAACTCTTGCCTGGAGGACAAAAACTTCCCCCTCCCCGTCATTGAGGACCAGCTGGCCAATGAGCAGGGAAATTTTTTATATTCGCTCATTGATTTGGATGACGGCTTCCATCAAATGCACCTTGAGGAGGACAGCAAACACCTCACGGCGTTTTGCACTCCTTTTGGTGTGTTTGAATGGAACGTCTTGCCCATGGGGGTTAAAGTGGGCCCAGCTGCTTTTCAGGAGATGGTGCAGCATGTCCGCGCAACTGCCCATCATCCAAGCCATACATAGATGACATTTTGTCCTCTAATGGCAAAGAAATTTTGGACCCCCAGAAAACCACTATAGCCCAAAAACAGGAACCAGAAATGCTGCAAAAATACTTCCAGGCGCATGCAGAAAAGCTTTGTGCCTTGTTTGATGCGTTGGCGGAAGCCCAACTTACTGTGAAACCCGAGAAATGTCATTTATTTAAAAAACGGGTGCAGTACGTTGGGCACATTTTACAGAACGGCCAAAGATTTCCCAGCCCGGCCAAGACTGAAGCAGTGCGGCAGTGGCAGCACGACACCATCACCACTGCCAAACAGCTCAAGGGATTTTTGGGGCTTGTGGGATGGTACCAAGTGTACATCCCAAAATTTGCAGAAATGGCCGCCCCCCTCATGGACGCCCTTAAGGGCAGGTATCAGTACGCCCCCCCTCAAGCAGCAGATGAAAAGACTGATACAAATGTCCCGAAGAAACGCAAACGCATCAAATTGAGTGCCAAAGAAGCGCGCATCCATTGGAGTGATGAGATGAAGAAACATTTTGAGGGTTTAAAAAGCGCATTAAATGCTGCTACAGGTTTGTATCTGCCCAAACCTGGGAGGCCCTGGCGCATACGCTGTGATGCGTCAGATTATGCTATTGGGGGTGCCTTGGAGCAGGAACAGGAAGATGGAGGGTACCATCCTGTCGCGTTTTTTAGTCGCAAGCTCCAAGGCCAGCGGGCAGGGCAGGGGGGCAGTACCAGAAACACTGGGCAGTATGCTTGGACCCCCCGGGAAAAGGAAACCTATGCGGTTGTGGCCTGTTTGCTCAAGTTCCAATCCTGGATTGGGAGCCAGGAGGTTCTGGTGCAAACAGATCACAGCTCCATAGTGAAATGGTACAAAGAAGATCTTTGTACCATTTCAGGGCCTTTGGGTGGGCGGGGGCGTGGGCATGAATTTTTGAGTCGATTCAATCTTACGATTGAATATCGACCGGGGGATGAAAACGACGGGGCAGATGCCCTTAGTCGATGGGCCTACCCAGCCGGGGTGGCCCAGGATACAAATTTTCACGGCAGCACTGCCGATATGGAGGGCTGGGGCCAGGCTGAGAGAGCTGAGTGGGAACGGGTGAGGGCACAGTTGAAGGCGGACCATCCTGAGGCATTTCAGGACGAGCATGCCATGGTGCAGCTCTTGCAGGATGTATACCGTACTGTGGCCTCATTGCAGGATAATTCTGGGCTCTGTGTGGCCTCTGATGGTTGTGAGTTTGCGTCTCAGGAGGCTTTGTTTTGCCATGTTTTTGACTGTTCTCAGGATCAGGCTGAGTGCCCTGTGCCACAGTCTGATCTTCATCAAGAGGAGGCAATGTGCCTTCACAGACACATACGACGTCACCTCAGAACCGTACAGAACAGTGAAACCTTGCTTCAAGGCTTCACTGAGATGAGCTGGCACATGCCAGGGCTACAGACATACGTTCAGAATATCAAATCAGTAAAAGTGCCGCCAGCCATTAAGGTTCTCAGTGAAGATTGGGAGCCTCATTATGAGAATAATCCTCTTATAGCGCCGCACTGGGAGGTATTGACAAGGGAGAAAGTCGTTTCCATCAGGGATAAGGAGTATGTGTTATACCAGGGAAAAATCCTGAAAGTGCTGCCCTGGGTCGTTGATGGTGCCGGAGGGCTCGGGGCCGGCAAGACCAGTGGGGCAGGCACGCGAGGAGTCGACCTGAACGCTGCTATTAGGGGTAGAACCGGAGACTCGAACACCAACGGAGGCGAGAGCAGCAACAACAGAAGCAAGATCCATGTTGAGTGTTATCCGGCAGAAAATCCCAGTCTATGAAGAAAATTGATGCGGATTATTCTAAATACATCTGAGTGTCCAAAACTGTCTGAAAAGATTTATATAAATCCAATTATGAAAAATGTCTGGCCGATCTGGCCCGCGAGCGCGCGTCAGCGGCGAATGGCGATTCCAGGTAAATGATCGGAACGCGGCGGATTTACGGGGAATGGACCGCGGAATCAGATCCGGCATCTCAGAAATATATAGGTCTGATCCTGAGACTGAGCTGCGAGACGGCGATTCCGTCGAAGCAAAGAAAATGACCAAAATGCAGCCAATCTGGGTTAGATCAGTGAAAATCTGAGCAGATGGGGGTTAGCCGCACTTACACTCCCCCTCCAAAAACACACTGGGGTGTGTCGCTACGTCAACGAAGAACGTAGTGCGGGTAAGTCCCAGAAAAAAAATAGAAATGTAGCCTCGATGGGGCGAAATCTGCTTGATCTGACCTGATTTGGGCTGAATTGGTACTGAATCAGGATGGATGAACCTGAAATGAGACAGAATGAGAAGTGACGAACAGTCCTCCGTGCAGTAAAACATTAGGTCAAGGGCTAAAAAGCATGTAAACGTATCGAGAATCGATACCAAACCATGCATTGGTTGAGAATGAGGTAGATTATTGGTGGATTGAGTGGGGGAATCAAGAAATGGAGTGACATCTCAGCGCTCTGGCACAGTTTCGCTGTCGCGGGCACGCTACGGTGTCCTCGCCGAACTCTACATCGTGTTAATCCCGCTTTTCTCGTTCTGAAAAGTGCAGCATGTGCTTCAGATTTGGCGCATCTGGTGGATGATCACAAGATTCAATCTTGCTGAATCAATTTGAACAGAGATGGAGGAGATTAAGCAATCACAGAGAGGGAAAACAAATACAAATGAAGTCTGCAGGCCCTAAGTGAACCACAGAAGGTAAGAATGTTTTTCTGTTCACTTAGATCTAAACAGATCTTCGAGGAATGAGGGGAGATGACAAGGAAATCAACCTAAATTGTCCTAAATTGAGGAAATTCCTTAAGATGAGGGTGAAATGAAGCGGAATGTCTACAACTGAAACTACTAACACCTTCGTTTAGACTAAAGTTAATATATATTGTCGTTTATTCAGCTCAACTGTGCTTTCCGGCACGTTGGTTCGCGAGCATCCAACAGATTCCATCAAAATGTGGATCATGTGATGATGCATCATGATGGGACATGATAGCCCTGGATCCTTGGCATGTAACGCGCCAAAGGTTCGCTGAAGGCGCTTTACTGACAGTATATAACTGAGAGACACCGTATTTACAGTGGCGGCGGTGTCAATCGACTTGGACAAGGCCCATCTTTCGATTGAGTCCCACAAGACACTTGGATTCACCATTTTCGACAGTTGCAGGTCGGATTGAGCTCACATTGGCGTGTGCCAAAAATACAACGAAGCTTACGGACTTCAGAGGTTGCTGTTAGAAGTCCCTAGAGCTCCCATCTGAAGGTTGTCTGAACAATTGACGTCTGGGTTTCGTGCAACAGTGGCAGAATGATGGACAAACCTGAGAAATTCAAGGCAAATTTGAGGATCCTGGATCTGAATCTGGACTTTGGCCTCCGCATCACGGCAAATGAAGGTAAGATCTGAGTTCCTGGCGTCGCATCTGGTGCAGCCAGTACTACAGGGGGTGCCTGTAGGGGTGAATGTCGCTGGCCAGCGTTTTTACTATGTACATTTGCTTCCATCTGCACGAGTAGCCAAATTCCAAAGATGCACAGACCAACAGAGACAAGATTACCCCGAATCTGCCTGAATTAAGCCTGAGTTTGGTTTTTTCTGAACACGGCAGCACACTCCGTGGCTTTCGGTTTTCGACTTTCGATACGCTACCGAACGGAGACCAAAGAAAAATTGATTGATTGACGTCAAATTATCAAACATTCGCAGTTCTCCACATCATGACATAAACAGAAAGAATGAACAGTGGATTGAGCAGAATGTGGTTCTTTCAAGTCGAATTCGGCCAGGCTCGAATACATGTGACCACCAACCTGTCTGGTCGGGCCCTCGTACGGCTTGGGCGCTGCAAATCAGCGGCCGAACTCGAAGCTTGGTCCTCATTTGGCTCCTGGGCTGGCCTGACCGCAGGAGGGGGGATCGACGGATCAGCCCTGGAATGTGGCTGCTGAGGGCCGTAAAAGGCTGGATCTCGATTCACCACAGGTCGTTTTCCGTCGCTCTCCACTTGTCTGTCTGGTTTCGACAGACAGTCTGTCAGGAGTACTCCAATTTCGGGGTGCTTCTTCAGGAAGTCGATGAACCCCTTGGTGTATCCATGGACAAAAGATTGGGCTGGTTCCCAGTTGTTGTGACTGGAATCAAAGCCCCTCCACTCACACAGAAATTCCCATTCGCCCTTGGCGTCACGTCTTGCTTCAACAATGCTCTTAAGTTCGTACTTCCCCCCTTCGATGACCCGATCAGACAAATGTTTCGCAGTCCAAAAAAGGGGTTTAACCCGATCCTTGGGGGAGGGGATCTCTCTCTTGAGGCGATCGCCCGAAACGTCAATTTCCCTGCTGACATCCACACGAATCCTCCACCTGTTCTCACCAAGACGCGCTGTAACAGCGAATGGCCCCTCCCACAAGGGAAGAAGCTTGTCATCTCCGTCCAGGGTGGTTTCCGATTTTCGAAGCCAAACTCGATCATCGACTTCAAAATTGTGGGGGTTTTTTCGGCCTTGATTCTGAACCCAAAGCCAGTCAGCTTGATGCTTCTCGATTAATTTTGAGACAGTTTTATCTGCTCGTTGGACTTCGTCCAAAAACAACGAAGCATCTTTACAGGGGCGAGGATTATTCAACGGCATGTTCCACCAACACTTCTTTCGTCCAAAGACAATTTCATTTGGAGAAAGGCCATGATACAAAGGCGTGTTGTGGTAACGGCGAAGCATGGCGAAAAGAATCTCAAGCCAATGGAAATCCTTTTCACTCGCGAGCTCCTTACGAAGCATATTTATAAGTGAGCGGCCGGCTCTTTCGCCTGGCAGCGCTCGATGCGAGTGGATTTCACATCGCAGGTGGTGGATTCCAAGGCAGGCACATAATTCTCTCCACCATTCGGAGGTGTACTCTTTGCCTGAGTCCGTAACCACCTCGGATGGGACGTCCCAACCTCCCATCCAGGTCTGCGCGCACCATTTGGCGGCAGCCTTGCCAGTCATCGACTCAATGTTGCAAGGCAACACTTGAATGTAGCCGGAATGACGGCACTGAATAAGGAGCACACCATTGACTTTTTTGTTAGTCCAATGGCACTCTTCGTCATCGAGCTCACCGAGATAGAAGAAATCACTGGTGACTCTGTTAAAGAGGCGCTCCGGAATAGGGTGTGGCCTCAGATGGCCGTGCTTCTTCGCGCTGGGGGGCGTCGAGACAGCACATTGGGCACATCCGGCGGCTACTTTCATGCAGTGAGTATATAGCCGTGAGCCAAACGACCTATGTTTAATCATCGACCACAGTCGACGGCCATGTGCGTGGGGGGACTCCCATTTATGCCACCAGTTTAACACTCGGGGGGCCAGGGCGTCTGGTACGCACAATTTACCCTCCATCCACAGTTTCCCCCCATCCAACGAGTACTCAGAAAAAATCCCATCCTTGTGAGCATCTTTGGATTTGAGATTTCCAAAGACCTCTTTAAACATGGGATCCTGCAGATAATCGGACGTCCAGTCACGGATGATCAGGGAATCTTTCGGCAGGGGTGGAGTTTTGGCCGGATCTCGACGCTTAATGCCCTGGATCAACCGAAATCGACTTACTCGTCGGATATAGTCAAACCGTTTCACACTCCCTGAGGAGGGATCGTTGACTTTCTCCACGACTTTCAGTGTTTTGGTGCAGATCTCATGAGCATGCGCCGGATCTGAGATGGCCGTGATGTCATGGCACGGTAATGCGTGCTGTTTAACAGCGCATTGCATGCATGCACGTCGAATGAGTTTCTTTTCTTCTTGATCCCATTCGATTATTACATTGCGGTCCTGCTCCGTACCATGGATGTTGGTACTTTGCAGCCCCTCTGAGGCGGGGTAAGCCCATCGGCTCAGAGCATCCGCTACCGTGTTGTGTTTTCCAGGCAAATATGATACATGGAGGTCAAACAGACTGAGAAATTCGTGCCATCTGGCCCGTCGACCAGCTGGGCTCGCGACAGTATCAATGTGTTCGGTGGCCCAATACTCCAGAGATCGATGATCCGTCAGGACCTCGACTCGATTGGTGCCAACCCACGATTGGTACTTTTTTAAAGCACAGATGATGGCATATGTTTCTTGCTCACGCGGCGACCATTGCATTTGGCGTGGGGCTAGCTTCCGAGACCAAAATGCAAGAGGGTAATGATCACCTGTGGCTTCATCAACCTGTTCAAGGACAGCTCCGATCGCGTACCTAGAAGCGTCGGTTCTAATGTAGAAGGGTCGGTCGAATTGAGGCACATGCAACGTGGCGACTTCGCAGAGGGCCGCCTTCAAGTGATGGAAGGCCTCCTCGCACTCGTCAGTCCACTTGACACGAACCTTTGAACCTGCCTTGCCCGCATCTCTCCCTACCTTCAGTAATTCAGTGAGGGGGGCAGCAAATTTGGCATAATTCGGCACAAAAGTGTGGTAAAAATTGCAACAACCCAGGAATCCTCTCAACTCCGTGATCGTCTCAGGGCGCTTCCACTTCTGAATAGCGACGAGCTTCCCTGGACTGGGTCGTCGGGTGCCATTCTCAAGGAGAGAACCACAAAATTCGACTGATTTTAAAAATAATTTTCCCTTCTTTGGCCCACAAATTAGCTGATTGGCATCAAGAATGTCCAAAACTTGGTTCAGCTGCTTTTCATGTAGGGCCACCAACTCAGCTTCGGTCAGTCCCTCCCCCTCTGTCGCGATGATTATGTCATCTATGTACACACTCACGAATGCACGAAGCTCAGGATGGGCTGTAAAAAGCACATCCTCCATCATTCTTTGAAAAAACGAAGGGGCGTTCTTCAGGCCCATGGGCATGACCGTCCACTGGACTGGGCCACATGGCGTGCACATGCAGGTGAGAGGTCGGCTGTCCTTCCTCAACGGCATTTGGTGAAAGCCGTGACGGAGATCCAGCACAGAAAACAAACGACCTCTTGCCCTCTTGGCGATTTCCTCCTCAATGAGGGGCAGGGGGTGTGAATCCGCCTTGGTTTCGGCGTTGAGGTTGCGAAAATCAACCACCATTCGCCAACCATCAATAGTGTTCTGGTCTGCAGGCGGGGGCTTCGGGACTGTGAAGGGTGCACAGCACCATTCGCTGGTCATACAACCCTCAAGCCAACCAAATTCCCTGAGATTTCTCTCGATGATTTTTCTGAGGATCTCACGTTTATGTCCATGGTTCTCATAAGGACGCTGTTTCTTCGCCTTGTAACCTTCACGAAGCTCGATGAAGGCTTCACCGAACTGCCCACGGACAGGGGGGTCTTTGATCAACTTCCCTGAAAGGGTCGTGTCCTTCCGTTCCTCAAAAATCTTTTCTCTTGACTTGGAACACAACTCAGTGTCCACCTGATCACCAGCAATTACTGTCGAAAAAACTTTGGCAACTTCTTCGGCCTTGGCAGGAAGAATCTTCTTACGGATGTCCCTAAAGAGGTCCGTATCAACTGCCTCCTGAAGATAGGTGGGTCGAGTGTCGACATTCCAGAGATTCTCTTCGTGATCCAGCTCCTCGAAAGGATCTATGAAAGCTTCCACAGGGGGTTTTTCATAAAAAACTCTGAATTTGCGGCGCGATTTAAAATTTTTCTTCGCCCGTGCACTGAAGATTCTTTTCGATGTCGATCGTATTGGGGAAGAGGGAGACGAGGCGGATCCATTGGACGTTGGATCACCTTGGGTATCTGACGGACAAAAATCAGAAAAAATAGATTCATCATCAGTACCACGCTTAACCTCAGATTCAGACCCAACACAAGAATCAGTACCAGAATCAGCAGAATTAGAGTCAGAAAGCTTTCCATCCACCAGGAATGCAAGCGAATTCCAGGACCGCTGTGGCAGGGGACCTGTGTCGTCCCTGGCATACAGCTTAATCTTCCTGGGAAGTTCGATGTAATCTACACAAATGTCTTGTAATTCCTGAAACCAAGGCTTGTCGTCCCACAAGGGCACAACTAAAATTGCCTGGGTTTTATCTTGCTTGATTTTGTGGATGACCTGCTGGATTAAGTGAAACGGAGGATTAATCCACAACTTCTTGTCCCATTTATGGGTCCAAGCGTCGCTAAAGTGCTTGTCAAAGCGCTTGTTCTTACGGTTAGCAAAGGCATCATACTGTGGCCAAAAGGAATGGTGTTCATGAAAATATTCACAAATTGCATCGCGCCATTTATCGACAACTCTGTAGGATGAAGAGTGCCAGCGCGAAGGGCGTCGTGGCTGGGAGTCCCTACGAAGACATTCTAACTCTCGGGAGTAATCGGCACTCCCATTCACCTCTGCAATGGTGACATCTTTGCCAAATTTTGGTGTAACCTTTTGCTTCAAAAATTCTTCTGCACTTTTAAACCCTGCGTGCAAAAAACGAAATTCAGGACGCTCCAAGGGACCTGACTCCAGCAAAAAACAACGCCGATGACCTACGGGCGCCACCCTGTTCTTGCGAAGCCAAGGATGGCCCAAGTAAAGGTCATACTTTATGTCGGCACGATAGAAGTAGTCATCCTTAAGGACAACTTCCTCCACATTACCTTCTTCCCAAAGGTCTTGAGCGACCAAATGAGTTGATATATAACAACCGCGTTGCCCACCTGCAAGAGAATGTCCAGAAACTCCCTCGAGGGTAACAGGATGAGGCGACTCAAACACGCAGTCGTCGGGTAAGAAAGAATTGGATTGGAGATTTACCTCTGATCCATTGTCACACAAACAAGTGGCGAGGTGGAAATTTCCCTTGCAATCAGAGACCCACAGCTTTGTGACAAACTGACGGGCCCTGTGCTTGGACTGTACACCAACCTCGTCCACTACAACAGAAGGATCCGCTGCCGGATCCAGGGGAGAGGAGACAAGCGACCCTACATCAAGTAATGGTCGATCAGGAATCTGGGGATCATGCCTGAAATCGCCTGGGGAGGGGCGATTTTCGTGGCTCCCCTAGGCGTTCTGACCTCCAGTGGCTGCGTTAACATTGTGAACACAGCCTGATTCGTCGATCCACTCATCTTGGAACGGATCATCTGCTGGATTCAGGGCATTTTCGACATAATCTCGATCCGCATCGGACACCTGATCTGCACCTGAGACCTGATCCACACGATGGTTGCCCTTTCCACGTCCACGGCCACGGCCGCCGGATGATGGACCTCCACCGTCGCCACGCCCTCTGCCCTTACCAGAAGAAGGGGTTCCCGAAGGATTTCCCTTACCTTTACCCTGGAATCCTCGAGCATTTCCTTTGTTTGTACCGGATTGAGGGGTTTGGCCTGGATTTCGATTTCCGCCTCCGGCGTTGCCATTGGGATTTTTCTGGCCGTTCGGCTGCCCACCGGAGCCGGATGGAGTCCGATTTCCTGTGCCTTGGGACCCGCCAGGACCTCCAGTATTTTTGTTTCCACCGGAGGGGGGCGAATTCCCTTTTCCCCCCTTTCCACCATGCACCTGTCTGTCATTCCTGTCTGAATTCTGCGGATTACTGATATTTTCACCAATCACCTTGTGATCGTAAGGATACCATCGGTGATTACCAGTAGAATGCGACTTAGCTCGGTTCGTAGAACCTAAAAGAAGACAGATGCTACAGTGATCCTGAACATTCCGGGTGTCATTCACCTTTTTGTTGCCCTTTTGGGCCCCAATTTGGGTGTTTTGCTGGGTATTCTTGTTTCCCCCAAGACCCTCATGGAAATTTTGATTGGCGGCGTCAGCGAGCCGCTCAACCTCTTCCCACAATTCCTTCGGGGTGAACGAAAACACCCAGTTTCTGGCCTTCAGGCGATGGCCATGGAAGCTTACTCCCCTATTGAGGACTTGGACAAACAAGTCCCGATCCTCGTGTTCATTAAACTTGATTTTCCACGTGTTTTCAGTGAATTTCACCTTGGTAAACGACGTGGGGGAACACTTTTGAAGTGATTCCCTGACGGAAAACCTGTTGGCCGAGGCATCGAAGCCATCGACCTCCGCCCACCAGGTCTTGACCTTTTCTTCGGACTGTTTATTCCGAAGGGTGGCGACAGTTTCTGAGGGGATCTTGTCAAAAATCAGACTTTTCAGCTCGGCACTGGAAAATTTTTCGCCTGAATGTTCAGACTCTTCCACTAAATTCCAGAAGCGCTGTCTCTTGTCTTGCACTTCGTGCAAGATTAATCGCGAGAATGAAGGAAAATTCTTCAACATCTGGTGGTAATGGTCCTCTGGCAGCCGGGATCCACGTACCTCCAACTGTTCCCACACCTCATCAAAGGTAAGGGGGGAACTTGAATCCTCACGATCACTCCAGGTCCTGAGCCAAGTGTTGGCCGGCGCTCCCTCAAGGCAGTCCAAGAGGGCCATCAGGAACTGATCATCCTGGAGTTTTTGAGTCTTAACCCACAGTTTAAATTCCCGTTGGAACTGAGGCCAACGTCTGGGGTTTCCATTATACTTCGGTTGCTTGGCAACCGGACGAAGTCGCAATGAAGTGGGATTAAGAAGCGAATCCAGCCCAACACCGGCCGTAATGGCAGACACCTTGGCGGCATCATTGGCCACACCAGCTCCGGCGAGGGTCTGGGCGAGCAACAACTGGGCTAATGCATTGGAATCAGCAGCAGGAGGGGCAGTACGGGAGGCAGTTCCCTTGGCATTCTGAGCCTCAGTCCTAGCCTTCGCCGTCCTACTCTGAGATCGAGAGATTGTAACCCTTTCCTTTAGCTTGGTCCTGCTGATCCTTGCATCGGTGGTCTTGGAGTCCACCGAAGGAGCAATTGAAAAAATTTCTGTCGCCTCCTCCGACGGTTCTGTTGTTTGTTCCACCGATGATGCGCCCTCAGATCGCATGTGCGTCTTGAAAAGATCTTTTATTCCCAGCGTCTGAATGATGATTTGCATTTGATCTTTGAGCAATTGGAGCTCAGAGTCTCGCTGGAATCTGCAAGAGCAGTCGGCAGGACAGTACATACCGTGTCCTGAAGGGCCTGAGCAGGCTGTCGGACCGCTAATCTCAGTGGTCCGCAGCCAGGAGTCCACTTGGGGAGCTCCTTCAGCCCTAATTTCCAGGCTTGCCTGCCTGGCTGCCTCTAAAATTCCTTCCTCAACCGCGGCGGCTAGATCGTCGCGGATGGAAACAGGGGGATGAGGGGCGGAGGGCCCGGCAACAGGTGCCTTGGTCTTCTCCTTCGGAAAGGGGCTTGCCTCCCAGATCTGCAAAAAAATGGCAAAAGAGTCATCTTCTTGAGAACGCCACCACATCCTGGTATTAATTTCTTCCTGAAGTAGGAAAAAATATTCCATTAAAAAATCAGAGGCGATTCTTTCTTGTCCTATCAGCTTAGACGTGGCTAATAGACAAAGGGCCTCAAGCGCCTCAAGGTTACGGGTCACTTCTGGAGACAAATGGTCGTCCCATTGTGCCCAAGAGACTGGTCGATTATAGCTAGGTACCTCACCTGGACCACCCATCTCAATGTCGTCAATGTCGGCTTCGACGGTCTCGAATGTGGGACATTGGTAAGGGATGTGGGTACCTGCCAACTCCGTAAGGTCTACCGGAGCGTTGCCATCGTCGTAGGCTGGGAGAGTCCAGCTGCTTGATGGCCAATTTCGACTGGGATTGGGATGGTAATTTGGGTCTCCACAGCTGCTGATTTGTGCCCTTCTTGGGCAACTTGGGCTTGCGCAAGGCATTCCTCTCAAGGCCTCGTTCGCACAGCACCACGGCAGCGTAATTGTTACGTCTCCAGGAGCGGCGGAGTCTACGGGGCCGTACTGGGGAGCTAACTGTGGTTGAGACACCAAAGGAACAACATTCAGGTAGCCTCTGCTACCATGAAAGTGCTGCCCTGGGTCGTTGATGGTGCCGGAGGGCTCGGGGCCGGCAAGACCAGTGGGGCAGGCACGCGAGGAGTCGACCTGAACGCTGCTATTAGGGGTAGAACCGGAGACTCGAACACCAACGGAGGCGAGAGCAGCAACAACAGAAGCAAGATCCATGTTGAGTGTTATCCGGCAGAAAATCCCAGTCTATGAAGAAAATTGATGCGGATTATTCTAAATACATCTGAGTGTCCAAAACTGTCTGAAAAGATTTATATAAATCCAATTATGAAAAATGTCTGGCCGATCTGGCCCGCGAGCGCGCGTCAGCGGCGAATGGCGATTCCAGGTAAATGATCGGAACGCGGCGGATTTACGGGGAATGGACCGCGGAATCAGATCCGGCATCTCAGAAATATATAGGTCTGATCCTGAGACTGAGCTGCGAGACGGCGATTCCGTCGAAGCAAAGAAAATGACCAAAATGTAGCCAATCTGGGTTAGATCAGTGAAAATCTGAGCAGATGGGGGTTAGCCGCACTTACAAATCCGAGTGGGTGGACGCATTTATGTGCCTGTGGCCCTCACCAAGCAGGTCGTCGAGGCACAGCACAGTTATGCGCATCCTGGAACCGGCAAGACACACGAGATGTTCCGGCGTCGCTATCAGGCAGGCATTAAAGATAGTGATTTAACCGAGATCATTTCTCAGGTGGTGGGGTCTTGCCCGGTGTGCCAGACAGTGAAGGCACGGAAGGGAGTGCAGCCACAGAGCTGTCACTCGTACCCCATCCCTGAATATCCCTTTGCCAGTGTGGCCATGGACTTCTGTGATATGGGGTCACACTCGGTGGAATCCGGAGGAGTCACATATGACAACCTTTTTGTTGTTGTATGCCGACTCACTGGATATGTCATGGCAGTGCCATGTTCAAAGACCATCACAGCCCCCCAATTAGCTGAGTTATATTTGGAGCGGGTAGTGGGTGTTATGGGACTCCCGCACGAAATTTTTTCGGACCACGACCACATTATCACCAAGGAATTTTTCACTACTCTTTGTGAATTAAGTGGTGTCCAACAAAAGCAGTCCCCGGTGTATCGCCCCCGGTCCAATGGGAGGGCAGAAAGGGCGGTACAGGTGGTACTCGACAGTTTGCGGAAATTTTTCGCCCAAACTGGAAGGAAGAATTGGGTACAGTTATTGCCACTGGCCCTGTGGACTGTCAATGACATCCCAGGGCCAGTGTCAGGATATTCCCCCCATTTTTTGGTCTTTGGACGCCAGCCTATTGGCTTCGGCGACTGTCCCCCGGTGATTCCTGAACATGGGTCACAGGATGCCATCCAGTTTTTTCAGAGGCTTGTTGCTGATAGCAAGTATGTCCAGCAAAAATTGCAGGACATACATGATAGAGAGTCCAGAAAATTTTTGCAACAGCACCCCCGCCATGTATATCAGGACGGTGAGAGAGTGTGGTACCAAAACCACAAGAAGAACAGCAACAAGCGGAAACTGGACAGGCTGTGGCAAGGCCCGGGTGAGGTGTCGGGGAGAGTGGGTACCAACCAGTATCTGGTTGCCACAGAAAAGGGGGAGGTGTTTTTGGATTCAATGACGATAAAACCGTACATCCCCCCCTCACCAGATGAGCAGGTCCCTCTACATTATTACACAGAGCAAGAATTTTTGGTCGAAACAGACCAATATACTGTAGAGGACATACGGGGACATAAAACATCAGGGAGAGGGAAAAACAAGGAGATACTATGGGAAGGTAAATATAGAGGCTTCCCTGAAACTGAATGGCAGCCGGCGTCTGCCTTCATGAACAATGTGACAGACGTCTGGCTGGAATACAATCGAAAACACAATATAGACATCAGTATCAAGGATTTGAGGGTGCTGCGAGCACAGGATACTTGTCCTTGTATGCTGCATGACACACTGCATCAGCTGTACAGGGAGGAGAGAGCTGCGCGGCGCTCGTTGAAGCGTTTGGAGAGGGACTCCAGACCGGAATAGCCCCCCCCCCCCCCCTCTGCACGCGTCAGGAGTGGGGATGTGTCATATCCACGCCTTGCTGCCTTGCAGGCCTCAACAGATTCAAGATCAAGGAGTCATTTTGGAGTCATTGAGAGGTAGGGTGCTGATTGACAGGTACAGTGCAGGGTGGGATTCAGCTTTTGTTTGTCCGAGGTCTCCCCCCCTGTGACAGAACATTGCGCGACAGGTGTCATTAACGTTTCTTTTTTTTTACCAACTGTTGGCGGGTTGGCCCTTCAAAATTTTTCGGAGGGGAAGCCATTTTACACCGTGCTTTCTCATGACTTGTCAAAGTTCGGTGTGACACCTCCGCTCTGTCTGTGTTATCGTTCCCTTGTGTTTTTGTTGTTTTTGTTTGTTGCAGGCATCACGTTCAGAATCAATTCCAGTCAGAATGAAGCGGAAACCGGAATCCCCGCAAGGAATGAAGTGGAGACCGGAATCCCAGACTGGCCAGGGTTAATTAATCAATTTTTCTGAATCGGACAGGCCTGCATTGGTGTTTGTGTTGCTGAGATTGTAGTATATGGATACCAGGCGTTTTCAG
This sequence comes from Eutreptiella sp. 'Long Island Sound 2002', assembly GCA_964036045.1. Taxonomy (NCBI): domain Eukaryota; phylum Euglenozoa; class Euglenophyceae; order Eutreptiales; family Eutreptiaceae; genus Eutreptiella; species Eutreptiella sp. 'Long Island Sound 2002'. The sequence goes on along the minus strand of OZ038399.1, from coordinate 11,464,042 downwards.
TTCAGGATTGCTTGACTGGGACTGCTGGCATGACAGCTTTATCATTGGTTGGCTGTGGGGCGCTGGCTTAGCCTAGGTAGATACGACGTTGCACAGGGACAGCCACTGGCTGCCAGCCTCCACAGGACACACACAGGAGCACCCAGCCAATCATAGATACGTCGTGCCGCAGGCCTGCAGTACTCCTGGGGTCTGTGGGATCCTTTGCTCTGTTCCTTTCCTCCCCTCCACTTATTGTGCTTGGCTGCACCACGGAGTACAGGTGACGGAATGTCTGACTGCTGGATATTTCATACAGTGGGCTGCTTCACACCCACAGGACCAGCCACTCCCCCTTCGGTCGTAGCTTAGGGAGGGAGTGTCATAAAATCACACCAGTCTGTCATTATCTGACCCTTTTTGGTGAATGATCCGAGGTTTCTGTTATCATTCAGCTGTCAGCTGCCGGGACATCGTGCGCGACTTGAACAGTCCACGTCCCGAAGAGTTCACAGATAACTACATGGTCGAATGCGGTTTTCATGTGTTGGGTTTTTCTTCACATGCTTTGTGTATGTTTCACACATGTTGTTTGTACAAGTTCACTATCATTTTGATATTATTTATTATTATATTTTGGGTTTGACACTTATGATTTGAGACAACTTGTGTTTACGTAAGCTTTGATTTCCATGTTCATATATTTTCATGTTCTTCTCTCAGGACTTCCAATGTTATGTATTGCTTTGCAATGAAGTGGGAATCACAAGGAGTATAAGGGCCCAAGAGACCCAACACCCATCACCAAGTACACCACAGGTTCAGCCAAACACCGACCCTTGTTGTGTTGACTTGTTGTGTGTTCTTAGGGTGTTGCGAAGGTTGTTGGGATTTTGATTGTTATTTTGGTGGTAAGAAAATCAATTGGAAATTTTGGGGAATTATCCATTTTTCACTAAAGCCCAACAACATTTAGAGTGATGGAGTCTCCAAGCACTAGTAGGAGTATTCTATTATATATGGACTGTTTTTCCCCCGAGGGGATGCGAATCGGAGTACGAAGGCGCCCTGAGTCGCCGTGTACATGCTCTTACATAAGGTCCAGCCTGGACCAGTACCTAAGTACAGATTCTTCTGTTTGAGTGCTCGTGATACCGTGTGCCCTAGTGGCTGTGATGTGCTGAGATCCTGATGGCGCCAGGCGGGAAGCCCAGTTGCCTGCCTGCACTCCCAGCGGTCCGCCACTGTCAGTCCCAGTATGAGCCTACCGACTCGCAGACGCATTTGCAGTTGGGTGGCGACCTTCGGTGTCCTGACCTCGGTCAGTCTGCCTGGGATACTGGTGGTTTGAGGAGTCAACGCCTCCGCCCAGACTGCATGGGGACTCCCCATGCATGGCCTTCGTGGTAATTGGGCGAGGGAAAAGACGGCCTTGATGCCCGATCCCTTATGGAGGAGCTCGTTCGACTTTACCACTCTGGACTCGCGTCGTGGATATGGACATGGTGCGCCCAAGGAGGGACCCGTGGGGACTCTCCCCCAGACTGTGGCCTTGGGAAGCCTGGGGTAGCCTGATGGATCTTTGTGGTCGCTTTCGACCTGTGGGACCACCTCGGTCGTCGTGTTACGCCTATGTTGGCCGTGTATGCCACTGCCACTGTGGTAGTGACTGTCGCAGCCGGCACCCGGTGCGCCTGGTATGGGTTAACCGGTCCTTTGGATGCCGAACAATCGCCGCCAGGACCCGGGACTTGATACTTGATACTATACTTGCGGTTACTAACAGCTACAGCACCGTACCTGTCTTACTGTGGGATTGTACTGGGCAGCCTAACCCGCCAATGGGCCTGAAGTGAGAATGTGACACCCCCCCCCCCCCCTTCAGGGGATGGTCCTGGGTACCCGCTGCCATGCCTGGGTGTTATCGAGCCCCCCCCAGGGGTTTGCTCTAAGGAGGGGGGTGAAGCGGTACCCAGAACCTATGGCCCATGGCCCGGAGGCCTGTGAGCCGTCACACCCGTTATGGCCCATGGCCCGGAGGCCTGTGAGCCGTCACACCCGTGCGGAAGCCGTTGACACCGGCTGTCAGCGGGATATCCCTGTTCTCTAACCCGCGAAGTCTCGAATCTGATTTCTAACCATTAAATGGATGTGGAATTACCATAATTTTACTGTCTTGGTCGATTTGCGGTTAGAAATCGGTGAAATACCCGATTTCTACCGCGATTTCTAATTGTCGTGAAATCGCCGCCAGACGTCGCCCGTTCCGTGCATTGCATGAGATGATTCTTTAAAACGATCTTTCTTGAAGTTAAGACTGAAACACTCTTCGAGTGATGCGCAATTTTTTCCTTGATATAACGCATCGCGTCCCAGATTTTTCCCAGAAAATCTGGGCGGCCAAAGGCGCTTTGAACCCCCAAGTGAAATAACAAGGGTTACGAGCGTTCAAGCGCCCAAGGTTCAATCAACGTGCCTCATAGGCACTGTGTATGGGGTTTTGCCCCCCATAGTCATAGGATGAGGCCAAAGGATCCCAACTCCATACGCCCAAAGGGTTATTTATTTTGAGTGTTCTCCAAGAAGTGCGCTTTTTCACGTACTTGGCGTCCAAGTACGTGTAGAAGTATGTTGAGTTGGCGTTTTATCCCTCTTTGCTTGCCTCTACATCCGGGGCATATCACTTGTCTTCCCCGGATAGTACATATATGATCTCTATATATATATTGGCATTATATTTTGCGTGCATGCTAAAATTCGGCTTTCCGAAAGGAGGTTGATTTTCGACCAAAGCACTTGCATGCGTGCTAAGGGACCAAAGTTACTCTAGAATATAGGCACAGTTTGATTCTAGGCCACTAGGTTGGGTGTAGAAGGCGAGGGTAGGGTTGTATGCCATATTTGGTGTCATATCACGTGCCCATTTGGCGGGTGCACCATTCCAAGACTAACCCGCCAATGGACCCCATATTGCACGAGGCCCTTCATTGTACTCCCAACCAACACTCGCAAGCCTAACCTTCGTGAAGGGACGCTTGTGGAGCGCTCCCGAAGCGATGCGTTGCGAGCAAGGTGTGTTTTTTGCAATATTCCATATTTGCATGTGCCCACTTGGGAGGCAGCGCGCGCGGCCTTCCAAAGCGCCCCAAGTGGAGCACATATGTGGAATCCAAGGTCATTGGTGTCGAGTCATTGTGTTTAGAAGGATTGGTCGATTACTCAATCCAAGCCGAAGATATTGTAATATATTTGTGTAGTTTTCAAGGCACTTTTGCGTGTTTTTCCGCCAATATTGCTGTTTTTTGCCCGTCATGATGTCAAGTGGCGACCGTGTATCTCAACGTTGCGCTCAATTGACATCATGACCCAAGTATGTTGTGAGGGTACTGAAGCGGTACCTATGGCCCATGGCCCGGAGGCCTGTGAGCCGTCACACCCGTTATGGCCCATGGCCCGGAGGCCTGCGAGCCGTCACACCCGTGCGGAAGCCGTTGACACCGGCTATCCCTGTTCTCTAACCCGTGAAATCTGGAATCCGATTTCTAACAAATCAATCGATGTAGAATTACCGTGATTTTATTGTCTTGATCGATTTTCGGTCAGAAATCGGTGAAATACCCGATTTCTACCGCGATTTCTAATTGTCGTGAAATCGCCGCCTGATGTCGCCTGTTCGCGCGCCTTCGTCGCTTCTCCGTGGCGAGTTTTGTTCTGGACTTTTCTCGAGTACCTTTGAGGTTCTAAGAGAACTTAAGGGCGGAATCTAGAGGGTATTTAATGTGGTTTCATCTGGTGTGTTCACCAGAATTTTTCGCCGTTGCGTTTTGGAGAAAATCAGCGCGCAAGGCTTTCCGTCGATCGTGCGAACTCATGCTTCTCAAGGACCATGAGTTCGGACGGAACCCTACATCTCCCCCCTATGTCTTTCATCCATGCCCCTTTCACGCGGGCATGTCATCTTGTATGAGGAAGCGGGCAATGGCGGTATTTTAGGCAGCCTATGGGTCTCGCAAACCAAAGTCGTTTGTGTGCGCAAACGCTAACTTTGTGGCCTTGTGAGCATGCACGTTAATGACCGAACACAATGCTCACAAGACCAAAAACCCGAGGCCATTTTCGTTTTTCGAGCCAACTCAACGATGGCTCCACGCAATTCAATGCGTACCAAAACTCTATTTTCAAAAGAGGGCAAGTTTTGGTCGAAAATTAGGCCAAAATGGCCAAACCCCCGAGGCTCGTACTCGAAGCCTATGGGGAGTTGAGCCTCGAACCAAGGCAATATGTAAAGTAGAGACCACGAAGGACATCGTGGATGGCTTGGTTGATTTCTACAACCTTGTCTTCTATTTTATATAATTTCGCCTTGTGAGCACGCGTGCCATATTGCCTCTTTGCACACTCGCTCATATGCAAGCACTAATGACATGAGTGGGCGGAGACAATCTAACCATAGTGTGCATGTTTGAAAGCACCTACTATGGGCCTACTCCAAAGGTGTTTACTCATATTTTTGCTCCTCAAGGTCCCAAAGATATGTTCATGCCAATATCGCCGATATATGCACTTTTTCCCATAAATAGTGTGCTTCAAGGATTGAGGTGTTAAAAATGCTTTCATCATGCTTTGAACCTCAACCCTTGTTGCAAAAGGGAAGCACAGCTTCGGTTTGCATCCATGCAAAAGCCCGAGGCTCCTTTCTCTTGCGATACGGAGATACGGTATTTGGAGGGACCGCTTTTGGGTGAATTTTGGCCGTTTTGCCCAAAATGGCCACAAACTCCTTCTCCCCCTGATTTCACCCCCGAGGTTGCGTGCGCCACTTGACCAAGGGTAAGGGCAATTCGGAGAGGGCACATAAACCCGCATCGAATGGGGTGTTTCCCCATGTGGCCTCTCCTCTCGATGGGAGAGTTGTGAGTCACCCAATTTGGGGTATGTTGCCATTCTGCCCCATTTGTGTATCATTTTCCCTCTTAGGGGGAAAATAGCTAGAGGCAACCATGAGGGATGGCAAGTGGCATATATTGGGACCTATGTCCCATGTGTCTATAGCATTCTTGGTTGGCAGGATCCTCGCCGTGCTCATGGAGATATGGAATCATGAGTGCGGGCCATTTGGGCCAAATTTCGCTGTTTTTGCCATTGTGTGCCATATTGGAATTACCATATCTCCATGGGGCACGGGATCTAGCCAGGAAGAAAGTGCAATTATTCTAGCATATGACGAAGGGTTGAATGCCATTGAGTTTCGTATTTGCTCCTCCGGCTCATCCGGAGTTATTCAACTTTTGGTGCGATCCACGATCCCCCCCTTTGCACCGCATGTTGCTTTCTGCCCCGTCCGTGTGGTCATCCCCTCGGTGAACAGTAAGCAGCCAGCGTGACAGCAAGCGATAACCCAGGGCATGGGACCAAAGGGGATATCAAGGGTTATGAATCAAGGCTTGGCACGTCAATATCGCCAAGATTTCCTACCCTGGACGGTCGCCCGAGACGGCCAATTTTGCCATTTTGGCAATCATGACCCCACTTGACGAACCCGTGGTGCCCTGATGCCGGGACCTCAGAGGGAACCAGGTTGGGTGAGGGCTCCAGGGAGTTCGTATGCGAAGGGCATATGGTCAGTTGCCTCGTCCCTACCTCTGGCGGGTCCAGACGAGGGGTCAATTTTGGAGATTTTGGAGCTAATATCAGTTTGGGCTGAAACAGCCCATTTTCAGCTACCAACTCCTAGGGGATAATGGCGGGGCCATATCTCTGGCTCAGAGGGGAGTTGGGACCTGCCGTTAAGGGAGCATGGGGAGCCATCGTCGGTTGGCCTTGGAGCCACATGGTTCCCAGGAACTCGCCTGTGGCTGGGCGGGACACCTCCCCTATTGGCAGGGTTTCAGGGTCCGGACTGAGCAGGGCATGGGTTGTGTTTGAGCCCCCGCCCTCACCAGCCACTGAGAGGGGCGGACCTGGGATTGGGATACGAGTTAGGACTGAGTGTTTATTGTCCTGTGATACCCTTACCCCAGTCCAGTCTTAACCCCATGTGTACATATCCTGATGTGTTGCTGTACATACTTTCGTTCCCTTGTTGCAGAGTGGCAAGGATGCTGAAACGCTTTGTCACATGACATGAGCGCATTGATGCCCCTGTGAGCGTAGTGCTTTGCCTGCCTGCTCACTTGCGCGTGTCCACCGCAGCGTCCCGTGGCCAGGCCCCCGACGGGAACGCGTCAAAAGCGTTTCACCGCCGCGGGGTTACCCATCCCCCGCGTGCCACTCGGGGCCACCAACCCCGAGCAGCGCGGCGCAGCAGCTCGCAGCTCGCAGCTCGCAGCGCAGCGCAGCAACTCGCAGCGCAGCGCAGCGGCTCGTAGCGCCGCCCAGCGACAGAGCCGAGTTCGTCACGGAGCCCGCAGCGCCGTCCAGAGCATCGCCCTGACCGCGCCGCGACCGTAAAGGAGGTGGACAGACCAGGACTCCTGCATCAGCGAGTCCCACCGGCCGACCAGCAAGGCCGCGTGAACCACTTCCACAACCACCGGCCGACCAGCACCGGCCGCACTCCCAGTCCAGTGCTGCAGCCCCCGCCTCAACAAACACCACCAGGACCAGTTCGTTGAGCGGAACGAGTGCACACCAAGGACCTCAAGACCAACTACGCCCCCGCTGCCATGGTAAACTGGCAAGAAGCGGGTAGGACGTGGCCGCGGCCCCACCCCCATGTAGCGCACCTACTGCGTGGGTTGGTTTGGGACCAGCACTACCGCCACAGCCACCCCCAGTGCGAAGGCGGCATGCGCGGGAGCTTCGAGCTCCGCACGGACATGGCCCCCGACCGCCTGCAGGCCGTGGAGGACTGGCTGCGGGCGGAAGGGTTTGCCTTCCGCTTCCAGCAGAGGCGCTGGAGGACCTGGACCCGGCCGGACAGGCCCGGCGAAGGGCTGCGCCCCGACGGGATTGAGGAGGACGAGAAGCCCAACGAGTACCCGTCGGGCGCCTCGATCAATGTCTCCATGTGGGACATGATCGAGAAGGAGTTCTCGGAACCGGGGAGCGAGCGCAGGCTGCAGGGCAGCAGCAGCGCGTCTCCGGGGAAGGAGAAGCGGTCCGCCGGGGACAGGAAGCGGGACCGGAAGTGGCGGGAGTACCAGGAGTCCCTGGCCGCCGAAGCCGCCCAAGGCGCCAAGGGCGGAACCCCAGCCCCCAGTCCCCAACGGGCCAATGGTGGTCATCACCCCGGCCACGCCACTCTTGGCGACTTCATCCAAGTCGCCAAGCAGACCAAGGCCAAGCCCCGTCCGCTACTCCTGAGGCCCCAGCAGGCCCCAGCAGGCCCCAGCAGGGACGTGGAGTCGGCCCACCGCGGGAAGATGCCGGCCGACCAGGCCAGCTCCAGCGGCAGCGTCGCTCCCCACCAAAGGGATGTGGCGCGCGCCTGCGAGCGCACCTGTGGGGTGCCCTGCAACCTTCGGGTTGCCCGGCAACGGGCCACGCAGCAGAACGCTGCCGTGGAGGGCGCCGTCGGCATCGCCCATGAGGAGGCCACCGAGTGGGGCAGAGGCATGGGCTACCACGCCTCGACCGTTGCAGCCATCGCGACCGGTCTCACGGCTGCGGCCGCCCATGAGGCAGTGGCTGCCCGGATCAGGGCAGCCGACGAGGAAGCCCGTCTAACGCAGGAGGCCATTGCCTGCAAGGAGGCCGAGGTGAGGGCGCTGGAAGAGGCGCTTGCCCAAGAGAGGGCAAAGAAGGAGGCGGAGGAAAGTGCCCACGCCGAAGCGACGGCCAAGGCCCAGTCGGACGCCGTCAAGAAGGACGCCATCGAGGCCGCGCGACGGAAGGTCGCTGAGGAGAGGGCCAAGACGGAGGCGGAGCTGGCGGCGTTGGAAGCGGACAAGGCTCGGCTGCAGCAGGCCCGGGAAGCCGAAGCGGCTCGTGCCCGGGAGGAAGCCGAAGCGCGAGCTGCCGCAGCCACAGCCGCCGCAATGGAGGAGGCAGAGGCCAAATTCCGCCGCGAGACTCCCCCGGGAGGATCACGAGTGGAGACCCTTCGAAAGCTTTTCGAAGGGGACGCCTCCTCCAAGATGACGCTGGACGAGGCTGACACGGGCAGCAGTGGGAGCAGTGGCCCCACCGCCCACCGACGGAGGAAGGGTAAGGGGAAGACCCCCGAGAGGCCACGGAGGCCAGCGGGCGGACACCCCCACGACAGTGACCCCTTCTTCACCGCCAGCGACGGGGATGAACGAGGCCGCCGACATCGCCAAGTGGTGGCTTGGACGGGCGGAGGAGGCGGAGACGTCCCCATGGAACCGGAAGGTGAGGATGAGGATCTCCCTCCTCCCTACCGGAGCTCGGAGTCTTCCGAGACCGAGACGCCCAGGTGGGGCGACATGGACGAGGATGACGACATGGACTTCGGCATCACGAAGAAGCGCCCATCCTCGGACCCACCGAGGCGACCCGGCGGAGACCCACCGGGACCTTCTGGCGGAGGACCATCAGGACCCCTGGAGGACGCCCACCAAGTGGACCCCCTGGAGGCGGACCACCGGGTGGGGGAGGACCCCCTGGACCGGGCGGACCCAGCGGAGGCCCTCCTGGAGGACCCCCTGGGGACCCCAACGACCCACCAGGGAGCGGCGACCCGGATACCACCTGGCGGTGGATTGTCTACCTCCGCAGGAGGGTCCAGTTCCTCGAGCGCGAGGTAGACACGGGCAAGGGCGAGATGACTCGCATCGCCAGGGTCGCCGCGCGCCTGCAGAGAGAGCTGGACATCGCCAGGGGCGAGACCAAGTCGCTGAACAAGGTCATCAGCGGCCTGCAGCAGAGGCTGGACGCGCTGGAAGCCCGTGGGAGCGTTGGCAGCGACCACCCACCCCTGGAGTCTGGCTCGTCGGACGACGGCTGGGGACCCGGACCAGGTCCAGGCAGACCCCACGCCCCCGGCGGAGCCCCCAGGAGTCGCCCCAGCGCCAGTGCCCCCTCTCTCACCGCCCCCTCTCACCACAGCGCGGGCCGCCGCAACGAGCGCGTGCCGCCCGGCAGTGGCAGTGAGGATTGGCGTGATGAGTGGCTCAGCGCGGAGTACCGCAACCGCCGTGCCCCACCGCGGACACCGGTACGCCCCCGGCGCCCCGCACCAGCCCCGGAACCAATCCCAATGGCTGGTGGACATTATGGTGGACTCAGGGATGAGGTCCCCAGAGGAGACGTGGAGTGGGATGTCGGCGAAGGTGAGGACCTGGACCTGGACCTGGAGGAGTTCGACATCAGCCCGCCGCGTGGTGTACGACGGGAGGCCGCTGAACGCAGCCGCCGGCGCCGTGATGAGGAGGCATACATGGAAGGAGTACGGCGTGAACATCTGGGTTCAGCGTACATGGAGGAACCGCGGCGTATCCACAGGGATTCCATGGAGGAATTGGACGTGGCGGCCGTGGGAGTCCGTGGGAGAGGCCGATGGGAACCTCGGTTGACCTCGCGGCCGGCGTTCATGGTCTCTAAGGCCGCGGATGCCGCCGTGTGGGAAGACTTGAAGGACATCAAGCCCCCCATGTATGACGGCAACCCCCTCAACCTCGACCGCTTCTTGGAGAAGCTGGACGATTGGGGGGTAACCGTTACTGAGGACATGCATCCCGCTGATGCGGAGAAGTATGTCTTCAGGCGGTTCAGGTACCGCCTGCCGGAAGTGCTCGGAGAGCTATACTTCGTGGCGACCAAGGAGGGGAAAATCAAGACCCTCAAGGAAGCCAAGAAGTGGCTCAACGAGCAGGAGCGGGTGGACGCTCCGCAGGTGGCTGCCAAGCGGTGGAAGTCCATCAAGCTTCAGCATGATGGACGGGAGATTCGCCTACGGGACTGGCGAGACTTCCGAGGGCATTACACCCTCTTCCGCCGCAACGTGGAGGATTGGAGCGAGGGTGACGAGCAGGCTCGCCTGCTCTCCATGCTGCCGGAAGCATGGATCAAGAGGGTCACCAAGGAGGAAGCCAAGCGGGCCAAGTCCAACCACACGGTCAAGATGATGCTCCCCAAAGAGTATCATACGAACGTGGTGGCTTGGACGAGGAAGAACGTGGCCCGGGATGTCAAACGGCACTCCCTGCGGAACGCTCTCCTCATCAACGTCTCGGGCGATCGCGAGAAGACCGCGATGTGGCGCCTTGACAAGTGTGAGTTGAGCGGCCAGACCATCCGTCTGCAGGCCATCCCGGCGCGGATGAGCTGCGACGAGATCCTGGAGTGGGTTGGAGAGGAGGTGCTCAAGGAGTACCGGAACCTCCACCACACCCGCGGGTTGAGGCCCGGCGACCGCGACGTCAACTACGTTGGCGAGGGACCTGGCGGGGAAGCTGCCATGGACCCAGCGGGAGCCAACGGCGATGAGACTCTCGTCGACGATGACGACGACGATGAGCCCGCCGAGGTGGCCGTTTGCGCCTTCGTGGCCAACAACCTGAGCGCGGGGAACAACCGGGGAAGCTGGTAGCCCCTGCAGCCGGGTTGGAAGAAGAAGGAGAAGAGGGACCCTCGCCGCATTGGCGACCCTCCGCTGTCCTTTGGGGAGTTCATGCGAGCTCACCCGCAGGGCTGTTTCGTGTGTTATGGGAGGAAGAAAGGCTTCAACCATGACCACCGAACATGCCCCACCCACAAGGCTGACACGGAGGCTTACAAGAAGGCGCACGGGTCGAAGAAGCGTGCGCCCGCGGGTATCCGGGAAGCCAAGGTGGAGGTGGACAGGGACGAGCTCTCCAAGGTGGTGTCGCAGGGGACCGAGTTGGCCAAGGAGATCCAGGAGATCAAGAGGAACTGGGTCCCCAGGTCGGACAACAAGAACAAGGAGAACAACCACAACGACCAGAACAAGGACAAGGACAAGAAGCCTACTCGTAAGGGAAGGAAGAAGGGCGTCAACGAGGTTGATGCGGAGGAGAACACCCCTTCTTCCACAACCGACGCCCCCTAGCGGAGCCCCTGCAGCAAAGGGCCCCAGCTAGGGCGGTCGCAGGATGGTGACGTGGGAAGCGCCGAACCATCCCAGTCGGGAGTCGAAAAGCACAAGGGGACTGCCGCGGGCGGAAGGCCCGGTCTGGCACCCAGTCGCGGAGGCGGGGTGAGGGCAAGTGAAGGCACGAACCCTTGCACCCGTCCGTTCTTCGCGACCAAGAATGTGTTTGATGTACTACAAGATCTATCCGAGAGTATCGGAGGATCACCCGGACCGCAGCTGGATGCTGCAGATGGGCAGCCTGAGCCCATTGTGCACGACCTGCACCAGTCGCTTGTTGAGCTTCTGGAACGGCCGGAGATCCTGAGTTTGCACGCCGTGCGCCCAGTTGGGCGCGAGCGGCAGTTGCACCTTAAGGTCCGTGCCTTATGAGGGGAAGTGGAAAAGGTCTTCGACGTGTTGGTCGACACGGGAGCTCAGGTCAGCTTGGTCAAGGCTGGCCTACTTCCGCCAGAGTGTCTGACCGACAGTCGGAAACCTGTCAGGCTAAAGGTGGCGAACGGCCAGTACATGGTGGGAGGCACGAAGGAAGCGGCCATCGGGCTGCAGTTCGTGAACCATCGTGAGATGAGTCGCCCGGACCTCGGCAAGGAAATCCTCCTGCACGGTCGCTTCTACGAGGCCGAGATGGACTGGGACATGATCGTTGGGTACGACTTCATGATGGAGACGGACTCCGGCGTTGTCCCGGCCCAGGCCTCCATGACCCTGTACCAGGACGACCAGCTCTCGTGGCTTTCGTCACCTGAGCACCATGTGGAATGCCAATGGATCCACCCGGAACGCAATCAGCTCGAAGTGGGCGCACTGGCCACTGAGCCAACTGGTCCTGCAAACCAGAAGTACGGCGTAATGCCGGAAGTGGCGAGCCGAGTTGTCGCGGACTTGGGAGCTTCGGATCTGGCCCTGGATGCGTTCTCATCAGGAACCTCCGCCCATCTTCGGGTGTGTGAGAAGTACTGGAGCGCACAGGACTCCGCGTGGAAGAAGCACTGGGGTCCGCATCAGGGCTTGATGTGGATCCATTGCCCTCTATGGGACATTCCAAGAGCGATAGCGAAGATTCGCAAGGACCGCTCCAAGGCAGTGCTGGTTGTTCCTATGGGATGCACCGAGGAGGAAAGTACCCGACATTGGGTAGCCTCATTGACCAACATGACCTTAAACAAGGTCGTCCTACCGGCTGGAGAGAGTGTCTATCAGGACGCTAAGGGACAGCCCATGCCACCCCAGAGATGGCCAACGGAATTCCACTATGTGGATGGGGGCCTTGATCAGGCGGACGCCACAGACTTCGTGTGTGTCAACCGCATCATAGCAGAGCCATGGAGGCAGTGCTTTGCGGTTCCCCCTGTTGACATCGAAGAATCGGAAGACCCCCTCACAGAAGAGGAGCTGGATGTGGTTCAGGGGTATATGGATCAGCCCTTGCACGACTGGGGAAACCAGCGTGAGGGCAAAGGCCAGGACAAAGCCTGGTGGGAAGTGGACTCAATCGTCTCCGGTTCCTATGATGGGAATACCTTCGTACAGAGGGTGCTGGATCACATGTCCAGCCAGGACGAGCCGCCTGGCGGTAACCCACCCACCTACGGCGATCTATTCCGAGGCAAGACCAGAGATGGCCCTTTGGGCCACCTGGGAAGACCGCCTGAGCCGAAACCGAGCGGAGTAGCTACCCCTCAAGTAAGCTCCGTGGTCCAGGTGCCCGGAAAAGCCAAGGCGGAGTCAGATGATTGCCCCAAGATTCAGGCATTGAGGGCCAGGCTGAAGCAGAAGTATGGCGAGACCTTCTTCAGCGGAAAGCCTGTGTTTCCCTCACCGGTGCGTGGACCGTATGGCGAGGCCAAGATACGACTGAAGCAGGACCCCCGTGTGTACCGACACCGGGAGTTTGCCCTGAGGGGCGAGAGGAAGGAGACCATGGAGAAGATCCTCCGTGACTTCATCGAGAGAGGCTGGCTCGAGCCGTGCCACTCAGAATGGGCCTCTCCGTGCTTCGTCGTCCCCAAGAAGGTGGCCGGTGAATGGCGGCTCGTGGTCGACTACCGCGGCCTGAACGGTCAAACGCAGCACGACAGCTATACGCTGCCCCTCATTGAGGACATGCTGCAAAAACAACACCGGCGGAGGATCTTCACGGTGATTGACCTGAAACATGGTTATCATCAGATGCCTCTCGCCGAGGAGTCCCGTGCCTGCACAGCCATGAGCACCCCACTTGCACCTCTCCAGTGGAAGGTGATGCCCATGGGCGTTACCAACGGCAATGCGGCTTTTCAGCGGATGCTGGAGAGCCTGCTTGAGCCGGTGCGTGACTGTGCGGACCCCTTCGTGGACGACGTGATCATCGCGTCCGGGGACCCCAGTATGAGCTACGAGGAGATCCTGGAGGCACATGAGAGGGACGTCACTCGAGTGCTAGACCTTCTGGTTCGGCACAAACTCACGGGCAGCAGTGACAAGGCCACCATTGAGGTAAGCGAGGTGGTCTTCGCTGGCCACGTAGTCGGGAACGGGCAGCGAAAGCCCATACCTGGCAACGTGGCTGCGATCGAGCACTATTCGTCACTTCCCACCCTGCTGAATCCTTGGGAAACCAGGTAGGGCGACTGACCTTCATATTTCTGAGCTCTTGGGGCCTTGAAGCCCATACGACGTTGCGCAACGGATGCCGCTGTCATCGGCATTGCAATTTTTGGTGTGTGGTCTGGTTCCATGGCACTTGCGGAATCCAGACCAGTCGACGTGTGTCAGCTGACTATATATGGCCTGAACTCAGGCGTTTTCCTGTCCACCCTCCTGCACATGCCTTATCCTAACCAGGGCGTGGTTTGGCGCTCTGTCCAGAGTGTGTTTACGCGCCTATTACCCCGCTTATTGCTTGTCTTTCTGCTCCCCAGGATATGTGCATCTGTATGTCAGCCCGTCACTGAAGTGTGGACTGTTTGTTTTTTCCCCCCCGACGGGATGCGAATCGACTACGAAGGCGCCCTGAGTCGCCGTTTACATGTTCTTACATAGGGTCCAGCTTGGACCAGTACCTAAGTACAGATTCTTCTGTTTGAGTGCCCGTGATACCGTGTGCCCTATTCGCTGTGATGTGGAGATCCTGATGGCGCCAGGCGGGAAGCCCAGTTGCCTGACTACACTCCCAGCGGTCCGCCACTGTCAGTCCCAGTGTGAGCCTACCGACTCGCAGACGCATTTGCAGTCGGATGGCGGCCTCCGGTGCTCCTGACCTCGGTCAGTCTGCCTGGGAAACTGGTGGTTTGAGGAGTCGACGCCTCCGCCCACACTGCATGAGGACTCCCTCATGTATGGCCTTCGTGGTAATAGGGCGAGGGAAAAGACGGCCTTGATGCCCGATCCCTTAAGGAGGAGCTCGTTCGGCTGTATCACTCTGGACTCGCGTGGTATGGATATGGACATGGTGCGCCCGAGGAAGGACCCGTGGGGACTCTCCCCCAGCCGGCGGGCCTTGGGAAGCTTGGGGTAGCCTGATGGATCTTTGTGGTCGCTTTCGACCTGTGGGACCACCTCGGTCGTCGTGTGACGCCTACGTTGGCCGTGTATGCCACTGCCACTGTGGTAGTGACCCTCGCACCCGGCACCCGGTGCGCCTGGTATGGGTTAACGGGTCCTTTGGATGCCGAACAATCGCCGCCAGGACCCGGGACTTGATACTTGATACTATACTTGCAATTACTAATGTCTACAGCACCGTACCTGTCTTACTGTGGGACTTGGGCAGCCTAACCTGCGAATCAGCCTGAAGGAGGATGTGACACCCCCCCCCCTTCAGGGGATGGTCCTGGGTACCCGCTGCCATGCTTGGGTGTTATCGAGCCCCCCCCAGGGTTTGCTCTAAGGAGGGGGGTGAAGCGGTACCTATGGCCCATGGCCCGGAGGCCTGTGAGCCGTCACACCCGTTATGGCCCATGGCCCGGAGGCCTGCGAGCCGTCACACCCGTGCGGAAGCCGTTGACAACGGCTATCCCTGTTCTCTAACCCGTGAAATCTGGAATCCCATTTCTAACAAATAAATCGATGTAGAATTACCGTGATTTTATTGTCTTGATCGATTTTCGGTCAGAAATCGGTGAAATACCCGATTTCTACCGCGATTTCTAATTGTCGTGAAATCGCCGCCTGATGTCGCCTGTTCGCGCGCCTTCGTCGCTTCTCCGTGGCGAGTTTTGTTCTGCACTTTTATCGAGTACCTTTGAGGTTCGAAGAGAACTTAAGGGCGGAATCTAGAGGGTATTTAATGTACTTTCATCTGGTGTGTTCACCAGAATTTTTCGCCGTTGCGTTTTCGAGAAAATCAGCGCGCAAGGCTTTCCGTCGATCGTGCGAACTCATGCCTCTCAAGGACCATGAGTTCGGACGGAACCCTACATCTCCCCCCTATGTCTTTCATCCATGCCCCTTTCACGCGGGCATGTCATCTTGTATAGGGAAGCGGGCAATGGCGGTGTTTTAGGCAGCCTATGGGTCTCGCAAACCAAAGTCGTTTGTGTGCGCAAACGCTAACTTTGTGGCCTTGTGAGCATGCACGTTAATGACCGAGCACAATGCTCACAAGACCAAAAACCCGAGGCCATTTTCGTTTTTCGAGCCAACTCAAAGATGGCTCCACGCAATTCAATGCGTACCAAAACTCGTTTTTCAAAAGAGGGCAAGTTTTGGTCGAAAATTAGGCCAAAATGGCCAAACCCCCGAGGCTCGTACTCGAAGCCTATGGGGAGTTGAGCCTCGAATCAAGGCAATATGTAAAGTAGAGACCACGAAGGACATCGTGGATGGCTTGGTTGATTTCTACAACCTTGTCTTCTATTTTATATAATTTCGCCTTGTGAGCACGCGTGCCATATTGCCTCTTTGCACACGCGCTCATATGCAAGCACTAATGACACGAGTGGGCGGAGACAATCTAACCATAGTGTGCATGTTTGAAAGCACCTACTATGGGCCTACTCCAAAGGTGTTTACTCATATTTTTGCTCCTCAAGGTTCCAAAGATATGTTCATGCCAATATCGCCGATATATGCACTTTTTCCCATAAATAGTGTGCTTCAAAGATTGAGGTGTTAAAAATGCTTTCATCATGCTTTGAACCTCAACCCTTGTTGCAAAAGGGAAGCAAAGCTTCGGTTTGCATCCATGCAAAAGCCCGAGGCTCCTTTCTCTTGCGATACGGAGATACGGTATTTGGAGGGACCGCTTTTGGGTGAATTTTGGCCGTTTTGCCCAAAATGGCCACAAACTCCTTCTCCCCCTGATTACACCCCCGAGGTTGCGTGCGCCACTTGACCAAGGGTAAGGGCAATTCGGAGAGGGCACATAAACCCGCATCGAATGGGGTGTTTCCCCATGTGGCCTCTCCTCTCGATGGGAGAGTTGTGAGTCACCCAATTTGGGGTATGTTGCCATTCTGCCCCATTTGTGTATCATTTTCCCTCTAAGGGGGAAAATAGCTAGAGGCGACCATGAGGGATGGCAAGTGGCATATATTGGGACCTATGTCCCATGTGTCTACAGCATTCTTGGTTGAAAGGATCCTCGCCGTGGCCATGGAGATATGGAATCATGAGTGCGGGCCATTTGGGCCAAATTTCGCTGTTTTTGCCATTGTGTGCCATATTGGAATTACCATATCTCCATGGGGCACGGGATCTAGCCAGGAAGAAAGTGCAATTATTGTAGCATATGACCAAGGGTTGAATGCCATTGAGTTTCGTATTTGCTCCTCCGGCTCATCCGGAGTTATTCAACTTTTGATGCGATCCACGATCCCCCCCTTTGCACCGCATGTTGCTTTCTGCCCCGTCCGTGTGGTCATCCCCTCGGTGAACAGTAAGCAGCCAGCGTGACAGCAAGCGATAACCCAGGGCATGGGACCAGAGGGGATATCAAGGGTTATGAATCAAGGCTTGGCGCGTCAATATCGCCAAGATTTCCTACCCTGGACGGTCGCCCGAGACGGCCGATTTTGCCATTTTGGCAATCATGACCCCACTTGACGAACCCGTGGTGCCCTGATGCCGGGACCTCAGAGGGAACCAGGTTGGGTGAGGGCTCCAGGGAGTTCGTATGCGAAGGGCATAGGGTCAGTTGCCTCGTCCCTACCTCTGGCGGGTCCAGACGAGGGGTCAATTTTGGAGATTTTGGAGCTAATATCAGTTTGGGCTGAAACAGCCCATTTTCAGCTACCAACTCCTAGGGGATAATGGCGGAGCCATATCTCTGGCTCAGAGGGGAGTTGGGACCTGCCGTTAAGGGAGCATGGGGAGCCATCGTCGGTTGGCCTTGGAGCCACATGGTTCCCAGGAACTCGCCTGTGGCTGGGCGGGACACCTCCCCTATTGGCAGGGTTTCAGGGTCCGGACTGAGCAGGGCATGGGTTGTGTTTGAGCCCCCGCCCCCACCAGCCACTGAGAGGGTCGGACCTGGGATTGGGATACGAGTTAGGACTGAGTGTCTATTGTCCTGTGATACCCTTACCCCAGTCCAGTCTTAACCCCATGTGTACATATCCTGATGTGTTGCTGTACATACTTTCGTTCCCTTGTTGCAGAGTGGCAAGGATGCTGAAACGCTTTGTCACATGACATGAGCGCATTGATGCCCCTGTGAGCGTAGTGCTTTGCCTGCCTGCTCACTTGCGCGTGTCCACCGCAGCGTCCCGTGGCCAGGCCCCCCACGGGAACGCGTCAGTACGTACTTCGGTGCCCAACATATCTTGGACCCGGCGAATAACTCCTCTTGGGCTTGGCATACCGTGGCTGCCATGTTGGCAATTTGGGACGATCCCAAATCATGGGCTCACTTGGCGACCCTGCCATTCCCAAAACCGGAGGGATTTGGGCGACGCCCAAAAGACATGTTGGACGCATATGACTTGATACCAATCCTATGGCACACTCCGGTCCAAGTCGGGCATGTGCCTCATTTGCCCCACACATGAATGTGCGCATTTTCGGCCATTTTGAGCAATTTTCCACATTTTCTGCCCGCCGTGCACCATGTTCAGCCCCCTTGTGCACGCAGGACGCAGGGACCAATGGACCATATATGACATGGGTGTTATGGATATTAGTCCCCATGGTTCGCACACCACGGAGGCGAAGCGGAGCAACCTTCGTCAAGGCGCTAGCCCAAAGTGAGTGTGGATGATTTTACCATTTTGGCAATTGTGGACCCAATTTGGATTGTCACCACGCCAAGTGGCATGGAGATCTTTGAGAGCCAAGGGCATGGGAGTCTCCGTTGGACTTCTGGGGGATCGCGTGTGGAATGGCGGTTCCGATCTCCAAGCCGGCGTGGAGATATACCATTGGGGATACCCCGGATTTCGGCTCATTTTGCGCAGCCAAAATGACCCCCTTTTGGGACCCTAATTTCACCCCCCCGTGTGGTCAATTGGCGGCCCCATATCTCTATGCCCACAGGGAGTCCGGACCTAATTTCAAGTTGTGCACTGATATATGGGTCCTAGGTCCTGCCTCCTATCCTGTGAGTCATTGGCCTTGCCCTGGCCGGGCGAGCCATCCGTGGGAATGACGCCAATTTTGGTGATTTTTGCATCATGACCCCACTTGATGAACCCGTGGTGCCCTGATGCCGGGACCTCAGAGGGAACCAGGTTGGGTGAGGGCTCCAGGGATTTTGTACTCGAAGGACATAGGGTCAGTTGCCTCCCCCCTACCTCTGGCGAGTCCAGAGGAGTGGTCAATTTTGGAGATTTCGGAGCCAATATCAGTTTGGGCTGAAACAGCCCATTTTCAGCTACCAACTCCTGGGGGATAATGGCGGGGCCTTATCTCTGGCTCAGAGAGGAGTTGGGACCCGCCGTTAAGGGAGCATAGGGAGCCATCGTCGGTTGGCCTTGGAGCCCCTTGGTTCCCAGGAACTCACCTGTGGCTCGGCGGGACGGCCTCCCCCATTGGCAGGGTTTCAGGGTCCGGACTGAGTAGGGCATGGGTTGTGTTTGAGCCCCCGCCCCTGCCAGCCACTGAGAAGGTCGGACCTGGGATTGGGATATGAGTTGGGACTGAGTGTCTATTGTCCTGTGATACCCTTACCCCAGTCCAGTCTCAACCCCATGTGTACATATCCTGATGTGTTGCTGTACATACTTTCGTTCCCTTGTTTCAGAGTGGCAAGGATCCTGAAACGCTTTGTCACATGACATGTCACATGACACGAGCGTAATGATGCCCCTGTGAGCGCAGTGCTTTGCCTGCCTGCTTGCTTGTGCGTGTCCACCGCAGCGTCCCGTGGCCAGGCCCCCCACGGGAACGCGTCACTACTGCAGGTCCATGGCACTCAGTCCATGGCACCAATGAGGCATTGAAAAATGAGGTACAGGTCCCATACCAACCTGGGTTTTCACCTGCGGCACTTAACCTTAAAGGGGGGGGCAGGTTCTGATGCTGAAACTGGTGACCTATCTTGACGACGAACTGCCCCGGTCGCGGTCTACCCCTAAAGGGCATTTCTATCCACCCACGGACTGAGAAAGAAAGTGAAAGAAACTGGACACAGGCCAATTGCAACGGCTCAGGCCCCACATCAGCACAACTGCAGATTTTCTGGGGCTCTGGCCATCATAGGCTGACATACCCCTATAGACACTCAGAATCGGCCATTGCACTGATTCCTATGTACAACAGTGGCATAGACCGGTTGCGACGGCTCGAGCCCAACATGGATCAATCCTGCTGACAAACACAAAAAGTAACACCCTGCAGGTCTGCTGGTTTCTGCTCCAGTCTGGTGGATCCCCGTTACCCACAGGGACCCCTATAATCATCCCGACTGGGCTTAAAACCAGAAACCAGACCTGCATATAACTTAATGCTCGTCTTGGCAGGGTAGTGCCACTCCCCGTAGATCATCCGGTTGCACCTGAGTGTAACCGCAGGCACGTCCCCCGCATGGCAGATCCCAAGGGCTTCAGATCAGGTTGTAGCACTCGGGAGCAATGAATCCCCATAATTGTAGGAGGCGATGGAGCGAGCGTTGTGGCGTGGGCTGTGGAGCCTCCACAGGGCTGGGGTTGATCGCCAGCATGTCCTGCACGGTCTTGGGGGCTTCCTCAGGGCAGGGGCAGGTTGCCACAGTGCCCTGCTCGTTCGTGGTTGCCTCCTCGGCCTGCGCAGCCCCTGAGGGGGCACATTGGGCATCCTTCTCGGCCTCCTTGACCCCTGAGCAAACGTCCCTGAAGTCCAAGGGGTCCTTCACGGGGCTCTGTGGTTCGGCTGCGGTAATCAACTCCATGAGCTCCTCTGGGGGGGCTGAAGGGGGTTGATTTGGCCCCATCTGAGCCCAGGCGACGCACGGGGGGTCATTCAGGACCTTCGAGGCGTCGCTCAGGACTGTGGTGTCATCGGGGGCCGGCGACAGGGCCCTTGGGGCTGGTTCAGGCCCTTCACGTTGTCGTCGGCTCTTCACTTGTCGGCCTGCTCGACATCCTCTTCGGCGACGTCGGCATGGTGTGCTCGTCCCAGTTGTTGGTGTCCGCGGTTCCCATGATCTCTTTGATGAACCCGAAGGCGCCGGCCATTGTTGAGTTGGCAGCGACCATTGGGGCTGCCCTTCAACTGATGGGCGCCTCCAGGGCTGCGAGGGGGCGGCCACTGAGATAGGGGCCTCCCCTTGGGGGGATTGAGGCGCCTGGCTCAGGGGCTGGTC
Organism: Eutreptiella sp. 'Long Island Sound 2002'; assembly: GCA_964036045.1. Lineage (NCBI taxonomy): Eukaryota > Euglenozoa > Euglenophyceae > Eutreptiales > Eutreptiaceae > Eutreptiella > Eutreptiella sp. 'Long Island Sound 2002'. The sequence goes on along the minus strand of OZ038399.1, from coordinate 11,443,349 downwards.
CTGAGCTGGGGCTGCCGGGCTCGGTGGACTCGAGCAGGTCGGTAGGCGGGCGCTGACGGCATCCTCCATCACTGAGATCCTCTTCTCCATGGACTCCAAGCGCTCCTCGATGGCGAGGGCTGTCCTGCATACCCGCAGGGCAGGACCGAAGTCAATGACGAAGTCATCCAAGATAGGGAGGCGCGCCATGTCGCATTGGATGGTGAGGCGCTCTCTCCTGGTCTCTTCCAACTCCATGAGGGCCTTGGTGAGGGCATCCATGGTCTCTTTGAAGTCCATCTCCGAGGGATTGACACTTTCCGAGGATAAGGGGCTTGATTTCCGCCTTACCGATGGCTCTCGGGATGTGGGGCTGGTCGATGCTTTGATTTGCTGGTCCGGGGCTACCGTCCCCGGGTCGACCCGCTCCAAGCCCATGCGGCCTCCTCCCTTGCACGTAAGCGTAGCACAAGGAGAAGACCACACACATCCACTCATACTCAGTGAGCATCCATCGGGATTGCGAAATCGAAGCAATCCCTTTGAGGTCTAAACAAGAAAGGAAAGAAAGCATGTACAAAAGGTCATAGAAACATGTAAAATCTCCAAACCATGTCCCGGTTAGGGTAACGTGCAATAATCAGTATAAGTCACAAAGGAAGAGGCATCAAGGCAGGAGAGGGGGGGACAAAGGGAGCCCACTCTCCCACTCAGCACATACGGGGTAGCCTAATTCAGGATCCCCAAGGAGGAGGAACAAAACATGCGAAAACAACAAGACATGGGTAAGGCCCATTGGCTGTCAAAGCCTACCCTAGTGGGGGGGATGTCACTCTCCACTCCTGGCACTACAGGACCCCAGAGGCGGGGGTCTAGTGCCTATACACTCATTTTCCATCCTCCCCAAATATCTTAACTCAAGTCCCCTTGGGGCAGGAGATAGCCCCACCACACCACCGTAGGGGGGGTGGTGGTCCTGGGTGCCTATAAGACTTAGGCCCCAGAAATTCTGTGGAAAAGGGGGTAAAGTGGTAAATCGCCCATACCACCTCAGGATCCCACACCCCGAATGGAAACAAGAGTAGTTGGGGGTAGCCAAGACCTTCACCCTGACACGGGTAGAGGAGCAGGACCCAACTCCACACAGGCTCTGAGACCTAGCATGGGAAGCAGGGCACAAAAACAGGCAAAACCAAAAATCAGAGGTTACTCACTTCAACACACTCTCCCGCCAAGGCAAAAGGCATTCGAAGGATTCCATGTGGGCACATCCAAAGGGCATCAGTCAAACATTATGCCCACCGGATATCCGAGTCTGTCTCCCTGATACCGTGTCACTGTCACAAGTCTGGTAGGCTGCGCACTTTGGTGAAATTCTCCTTAAGTGAAGAACAAGGGAGAGAAGAATGCAAATAACTCCCGCATAGGGTCAGCCTGAGGTCCAGGGAAGTGCATGCACAAGGATTCGGGGAGGAGTTGATTGTCCTAAAAGGGTTGGCCCTACCTTTCCCTCAGATTGGAGCAAGGCAACAAACTCCAATACCCACTTTTTGAGGTCATTTTGGGGGACCTCAAAAAGGGCTTATGCACACATTCCTGAGTCAGAATTGAAGTCAAAATTGAGGTGACATATGGGTTTTGTCCGATCCCATAAGGGTAGGCCATAACCCAAACTCCTCAAGTATGAAGAATAGACACTGATGAGAGGCCATGGGTGACATATTGGCCCAAATCCAGAAGATGGCCTAACTTTTCCATGGCTCAGAAGTGACCCCATGAAATTTGAAAGTTTCAACAAAATTCCAGAGAAAATTCAAAATGGTGAACCTAAGTACCAGTAATCTTCCAACAAATGCTCAATACAAAGTAGAGAGCATCATTGAAACATAGGAAAAGACCCCAAGGTCCAAATCCTAATGGGTTCTTTACTGTTTACCCGCCAGGTCTGCAAGTGACTACATGACAGGGTGGTTTTCAGGGTCCATAAGGTACATCTCTGGGACCATGTAAAACCACTATCCTATACACTTGGCAGACTGGGTTCCAAGGGATTGGGTAAGTACGAGAACATACCGGAACAAGTTCATATACCCAAAGTAGAAGCATTGGGGAGGTCTAGGGTCAAAGAACAAGGAGATTTGGCCCAAAGACCCAAATGAACCAAGTGAATGAAGTGAACACACAAAATTTGAAATCTCCAAAACGTTTTAGAGATTGCAATGGTGTGGTAAGCCCAAAGTGAGTTATAACCAAGTAAAAGCATGCACGTAGAGTGGAAAGCATGTTTTTCTTTTCCATCCAACACTTGGGTTTGGACTCAACATGTACATCAAGATATGAGTTCGAAAGTTCAACACATGGACTGAGTAACTTTGGGCAATGTGCTCATGACCAAATTTACTATAAGCAGAAATAGGCCAAAATGGCACATGAAAAATCGGTCCTAGCGTAAAGACAAAAATCGACGACAACCTATGATGACCATATATGAATAGTAGGGACCATGGAGACCACAAATGATCGAAAGTTTGACCAGAAACTCAATAGTAGTGGATCTTCATGGTCACCACAAGTGAACACATGAAAAATATAAGATTCAAGACCTAAGCACTAAAATTGATGTGTGGCCCTATGTGCAATGACCCACAGCCCAACAAAGTGCATCGTCCAAAGTAGACAGATGCCACAACACGCACAACCAACAATTGGACTCAAACTCGACGCGAGCTTGGAGATCCAAGCTCGAAGAGTAGGCCCATGACAGGCCAAAAATGAGTGATATTTGGCATAAAATGAATATGCCAAAATGGGCTCAAAAAAGTTTAAAATTTTGAACCAAAAGATAGTGAAAGTGTCGAAACGCAACTAAAACTCGAACATATATTGTTTGTACCCACCAAGTACAAACAAAATGAGCTCTTACTTTTTTCCGTCGCCACTATATCTTGGAGATATAGTGGCAAACTTTGAGCACATGAAAACAAAGTGCCCAAAATGTCGAAAAGAAAATTGACACCGAAAATTGCCAATGGCTGAAATGAACTCGAACCAAGGTGATTATGAAACTAGAGACCTGTCCTCACGACGTCAAAAGAAAATTACGAAAAAACTCGACAATGACGCGACACAAAACTTCAACAAAGTGGCATCATGAACACAACAAAAATGCACTATTTATGCATGAAAGTGGGTCCCACCATGGAGTGTGGTGACCCACCACGACAATAACTCGTGATTGCAAAGGGAAAGGAAGGCAAACCAAAGTGTTTCCCAATGTTGGCTTCACCCTGGAGTCAATGAAATCCACTTGACCTTGGAACTCACCATGGTCTCCAAACCACAACCAAAACTCTATTCAATCCTAATAATTTAGTCATATCTCCAAGCTGACTTGCAACTCACACAAACAAATAACATACCTTTGTAGAGGAGAGTCATGCCATTCCATTACATCTCTCCTCAAGAGAAGTGGATGGAAAATTTCAATTTACGGTTAGGCAGAAGTGAGCACATGAAATGCATAAGATGTGCATGCCATGCCTAATCTAACAATGGGGGGTAAAAGAAAAAGGCACCGTAAGGTGCCGGCAACGATGCCTGAGGTATCCCTATCCTTTAAATGGCTGGGCATCATGACGTTAGGGGGTTTCTGAAAATTGTGGCACCGGGGCCCGAACTTTTAATTCCCTATTATAAACTAAGTATTGACTATTACAACCGTGCAGTCAGAATTAATTCAGGTCAACAGGATGAAGTTGCCGTAAAGGCCAGTTCATCGTCTCGCGATTTGGGTCGCCAGATCCCAACTGGCAGTTCGCCCGCGCATTGGCGCGACGCCGGTTCACCACCAGGCCGCTGCCAATATCTAACTTCTGTACCTATGCGAATTTAAGGCAAATTCGCATAGGTATCAACAGGGCAATGTATTCCGTATCAACTGACACAAAAGCGGCGGAAAAACACGCCGAGTTCCCTGATATCCCTACTGCAGGCTCAGGTCAAAAGTACCGTGAAAGGAAAGGTTAAGGGGGGATGAAGGCTAATGATATCCCCCATCAAATCCCATAGTGTGGGCCTATAATAGCCTACACAAGGGGATGACGGGGGTCAGCACAAAGAGGAGTATGTGTCCCCGTAACCGGGGATCAGGCCCCACAGGGGGGCCGGGGGGGGCGCAGGGCATGACGGAAACCAAACACTGACTTCATCCCATTGCACTTCTGCAGGTTCTTCACTGACTTATTCCCACTGAATGTCGACCTTGTCAACTTCAGCATCTCGAACGCCAGCGTCCTGTTCTTCAACTGATTCTGTTGGAGGGTGAATTTCTGGGACTTCAGACTCGTCCTTCGGTGTTGTTGCAGGTGTATCGTGCCCGTATCGTTTCAGTAAATCAGACCGGGTTAACCCACGGTTCACTCGATGGAGAAACTTGACCACTTGGGGATTCAGTTCATCCAACGAAATATCACAATCATTGCCATTGATGAGGGATGCAATGCTTCCCCAGCACGGGGCTGGTAATGGGCTGGTCGCCCCATCTGGGAGATAGAGGGGTACCTCTGGGATAGGAACACCAACCTTCGTCATGCGGTCCAAAAATGGTCGCCATGCGGCAGCTTCCCCGGTTCGGCCCCAATCAGGACAAATAACCACGACTTGCGCTCGGTCGCGCACGGCCTTGGTGACCATCTTCTTGGGGTGTGACCATGGTGGGTTGGCCCTGCAGAACTGAAAGTCGTGCCAATTGTAGGCATAACATGAATTGAGAGGAGTGCAATACAACGGTTGGGTATGATTTTTGGAGTTGGCGTACAAGTCCACGGTGGGTCTCAAATCACCAAGTTCGATGAGGACTTGTTCCCTCAGTGAAGGTAACAAACTGTAGGCTTCTCTCCGGGAAATTCTCACAGATGACTGAGCAGGTGGCAATCCGTTTTCTCCTTCCTTCTGACAGGTCTTCTCAGATAACGATACCAAGCATAATTCATCAGTCTCTGGATTCTTGACAATGAGCCTCGATGGAGTAAAAATCAAACTCAGAATTGTATTGGCGTTTTGACGGATGAAGTTCATGCCCAGGCATACCTGAAAAGCTGAAGTCTCCATGACGATACAAACATGAGGAAGACTGAAATTGCCACTGCACACATCCACGGATTTCTCTCCTTCACTGTACGTGTAGTGCCCATCTCCCACCTTGACTGCACAGTAGCCCCTGCGATTCGAATTTGACACCAATGATGAAGCCACAATGGAATCGGTTGCACCAGTATCCAAAACAGCGTCACTCTCCTTCTCCACAACCACGGGTAGTCACAACGTCAGACCGTCCTTGACAGCGGTTCGAAGCAGGTCCACGATTTTCTCAACCTCTGAAAATGCCAGATCTCTCTTCCTCTTCTTGGCTTGACTCTCAGTGTCCTCCTGCATCATTTTGGTCTCTGCTGAGGGGGCGCCAGCACCAGCACTTGCTGCGGAGGGGCCAGATGCATCTTTGTTTCTTGGGCCAGCTTTTGGTCCCTTTTGCTTCTGGTCCTTCCATTTCTTCTTGGCGTCTTCCACCGCCTTTTGGGCTGCCTCCTCACTGAGACCGGATTGGATCAGGAAGGTCTTGAGTTGATGCTCTTTCTGTTTTCTATGGATCTCAAAGCAATGATCGCTATAATGGTTCGTTTTGCCACAGTGTTTACACTGTATGCGGGCCTTGAATTCTGCGATCAGCGCGTTGGGGTCCATCTGTGCTTTGCCTCCTCTGCCACCTTGGCCTTTTTCTCTTCCACGACCTTTTCCTTTGCCAGACCCTTTTCCTCCTTTGTCACCCTTGCCTTCTCTCTCAGAGACTCTTAGCTCTGCGATCATCGAGTGGCATTGGGAGAGGAGCTCGGAGATGTCCGCCTTGGGTGCTGAACTTCCAGACGAGGGTCCTCCAGAGAAAGAGGTGTCCTTTTCCTTATCTCTCTGCTTTTCCTGGTATCGACTCGAAGCAGTGCGCCCGGACGTAGAGCCACGAGAAGCGGCAAGATGCTTAAACCCGACAGAGCGTTGTGCGCGCTCCTTCATGAGATCCTTCAATGAACCATAAGAGTGCATCCTTGCAAAAAGCTTATCGTCCTTCCTCCATTCAACGAAAAGCTTATCATTTACTTTCCAGGAAAGTTCCATAAGCTTGCGCTCCTCCGTCATAACTCCCGGGTTCAACTTATCGAACAGCCTTTCCAGTGTCTCCAACAATTTGACAACTTGCTCCGGCTTCGGGTCGTAGGGTAAATGGGACACCTTCGAAATTTCACCCAGAATTGAGAGGTCCGTCTCAAGCGTAGGATAGAGGTCTTCAAAGCTTGTGGCCGATTTGAGCAACTTGGAGACTCCTTCTTGAAGTTCACGATCCTTGATGCCCTGAACGATGAGGTTAGCTTTCACCCGATCTTTGGCTTTGGTCTTGCCAGTGAGCACCAGGTATCTTCCAAATTTTTCTGCATACTTCTCAACGTTGCGCTCATCGAACGGCGGAATTTCTATTTTCAGCGCGTTAGACTTATCCTCTTCACTGTCATCCGACCACTCATATTTGTTCACACCTCCACATAATTCTGTGAGCGTGGCAAAGGCCGATGATTCTCTTGTAACAAAGGGACTCTTGGTAGGCGGTAAACGACTGGAGGTAGGCATGCGCCGAACGTCTTCGGACGTCTTGGAGATCTTCTCGTTCATCCGCTCGATGCGCTGGAGCACCTTCGAAAGAAGTGGGTCATCCGTCTCCAGGACTTCTTCCTCAGAATCGTCGGAGAGACTCTTGTGAAATTGAACTTTGAGTTTTCCCTTAAGTGTCTTACGCGTACACTTCTCTCTTACTTCGGTGGCTTTGTGCTTCATTTTCTCCTTGAGATCCGTCAATAAATAGTCTTCCAGCCAGCCGCTCATTTCTTCGTGCTCTTCCTCCGTCAGCTCGCCCATTTTATCTTTTAACTCCTTTGCAAATTTCGTCTCAGATAATTCGTAAGAACCTCCCGAGAAATCATGCCCAACTTCGGAACTCGACGTCCAAACAGGTACTCTGTGATCGTCTCCTCAAAATTGATCCTTCGGCGTCGACGTAGGTTCCAAAATGATGGTCGGCAGACTGAAAGGAACAGGTGTCGTAGTAGATCCTGACGGGAAACTCGGCGAACTCATACCTGGAATCGAACTGGTCAAGCGTCTGCGCGCGTCGCTCCCCCGAATTGAAGCTGCGGTCTTGTTGAAAACCAGCGTCTCTTGTAAATAAAAGAAATTCTGCATGTTCTGTTCTTCGACGCGTAAAGCACGCTCGCGTTCAACCAAGCCAGCCAATAATAAAGCGTAAGGATCACCAATAGAATCCAGTTCTTGTTTTCCCATGGGTTGGTAACTTTCATATGATTGAGATAAAGGTTGCCTTCCTTGATTCGCCCCATCGTCTTCTTGTGCCCCGTGAACGAAAGACCCCAGTGAAGCTTGTTGATCGTTGACTTTGCTAGAACTCGTGAGATCGACGCTTCAACGTGTGGAATCGATATCGTGCACAGTAGCATCCATACCTCTGCTACCACTGTTAAATTCCCGCTTTGCATCTCGTTCCTCTATTTGAATAGTCTCTGTATCCTGTGGGTGCACTTGCTTTGGTGTTTGCTCCTGCTCCATTTCAGGTACTCAAAGATTTCAGTGGAAAATAAAACCAGACCAAGACTCCAAGACGAGCAGAACTGGGATCAATAAAATAATGAAGAAATTGATGGGGCTGTACAATGAACAGACAAACAATGGGTGATGTGTGGCCTAGTGTTTGCTCGTATGCATGCATGTATGCATCAGGACCACTCAGTACTTCAGTCTGCACTCTGCAACAGTGGACAGTGACCTCAGATCAGGGCAAAAATGGTATATCTCAGAAATCAGGCTTCCTGCAAAGATAGTCAAACAGACGAAAGAAAAATGGTTGTAACATGAAAAAAAATGATAGAAAATCACTTCAAATGTCTTCCAGGAATTTTCTGTAGCTCAGGAAATAATTAATTCATGTCTGCAGAACTCAGTAGGAATACCCTGATGACCTCAGAACTCAGTAGGAACTGCCCATAGTGGAAGCGGCGCGCTCACGGGGCAAAAATGGCCAAAAAAATGAAATAGTCTTATGACCATTATATAGATGCTGAATTTTATGCTGAGTCTGAAAATCACATTTTTTTTTTGTGAAACCACCATATGTTGGAGAAAAATGCAGATTACTGAACAGCTCAGCCTCAATGAGACTAGCCAAATAAAATAGATAAAGCAAAGGCCAACACCCATGTTGTACTATAATACAAATAGTGCTCAAAGAAGAAACAATGGAATAACAAACAATAACTCATGGAATATAATACAATAGATACACCCTCTTTTGAATTAAAGTTAGGCCACTCAGTGTCTTTCACCCATATTGGAAGTGATCAAGCTCCATGGATAAAAATTCCCCCAATGTCCCAACCAAACTCCAATAAAGAATAATACCATTACTCCATATGAATCCAATATTTTGAGAAATTGTTGCTCATTCATGGACTTTTAACACCCCCTCGAGTAGCAAGAAGCCGGCGAAAGGAAAGGAGAAGGAATCGGACAAGCCCGCAGAATCGGACAACGACGATGCCGACGAGGAGACAGAAGAAGAGGATCCGGCGCAAGTACTGGAGACCCGGGTGAAGCGCAAGCGGGCACCCGCCGCTCACCTCGATGCGAGTCCCGATGATCCGGGTAAGGACCAGCCAAAGAAGAAAGCAAACACTGCTGTCAATGCTAGTGCAGAGTTCAAGCCGCCCTCGCGTTCTGGTGCCCAGCCATCCCGTGGTACCGTTGCCTCCCCAAGTGGGAGAATTACGTGGCAAGAAACCTGGGTTCCAGATTGGCTAAGGTTGCAGGACCGAAGAAGAAGTAAGTCTCCATTATACCGAGTGTTTTGTCTCTTTTTGCAGTCATGTGTGCGCGAGGCCTCGCGCACTCGCCTTCGACGCGAATGCACTTATATGCCCTTAAGGGCTTGTACATTTTTGCCGAGCTTTTATTTCAGTGCTTGTACAGTGTGCATTTTGTGTCCTGTTTTTGTTGTCTTCCGACACAATTGTTTCCGCGACCTTGAGTGCGCGAGGCCTCGCGCACTGAGGGACATAAAAAAGCAATTTATTTTGCAGGACAAACTTAGGCACAACTGGAGACCCGCAGAATGTCATTTTAGAAAATGAGCTCCTGAAAAAGCACGCGCTAGTGGGATTTTGAAATACAAAAACGACAAGATTGGTAAAACACACCCTTCAAATCAGACAAAATAATAGTTCATTTTAGTAAACAAAAACTGGAAAAAAAGCAGCAAATTGCGTAAAATCCAATTTTTTTGGTGGTGTCTGGTTCATGTGTGCTGCAAATGTCCAAAAAGAATGGTTTTTGCTGCTGTCATTTTTTGGGTCCTCCTCTTCCAAAAGGGGGTGCAGTTTGCGTGGGCTAAGTTGATTTGGCGAATTTTTTTTATTGCTGAATTATCATGGTTTCGAAGCGTTCGCAACATCAAAAGATTGACCCTTTGACATTCGGCATCTAAGTGACGATAAGCTAGGGATAGGATTGGTGCTGTTTTAGCAACCTTTAAGTGCCAAAAGGAAACTACGCATAAGCCTAAAATCTTGAGATGTCATCATGCCAAAATAGTTATTTGACCGCACATATGACAACGATCTCGCATGATGTCGATGCTATCTTCAAAAGGCGTGTCTAAATGAAAAAAAAAAACAACTGGAGCCCACGACATTTGACATATAAATGGGTTTGGACGAAAAATAATGCCATAAAAGCGCTTTTTGGCGTCTAGTATGATTTATGCATTTTTGAGCGCCGATCTTTCCTTCTCCGAAGGTTAGTGAAGCGGTATGGGGTGCTTCACCCATACCCGCTGCCCAGCCTGTGGCGCTCTTCGCCAGGCCAGATCAGGAATTTTGCTGTTGATGCTACGGCATCTTGATTTCTGTGGGATTTCTGTAAAATACCCCAGAAATCGTCATTTTACGTCTTTTTTGGGCTGGCGACGACAGTCGTCGCCTGCGCGACGCAGCCCCAGATCGAGAATCTAACTCTCGATTTCTAAAGATTTTAGGCAATTTTATTATTGTTTTATCGTTTTTAGAAATAAAAGATTATAGCGTGACCTTTTTCGCGGCGTTCCGCGAAGGTCCATTTTTGCGAAAAGTGGCGCGTTCACGCATTTTTCAAAAAATGCTGAGGCGATTCCAGGAATCGCTCAGACGCCTATGGCGTAGCCCAACAGTGGGCCTTTTCATATGTAGGTTGAATTGGCGCAGAAACGCGTCGTGTCGGCTACGCGACGCGTTGGGGGGAGACGCGCAAAATGAGTGTTTTTGACTCAAAAATCACTTTATTTTGTTGTTTTTCGCCCAGAAACCACTGGTTGGCCCAGTTTGGGCAGGATCTCAGTGGAGATCCTGATGGCGACGCCTCGTAGCCATCAGATTTTCTGATGGCGGCGACACCGTCGCCTTCATTTCGTCTTCTTTTTATGCTATTTTATAGTATAGAATTGTTACTTATACATTGTACATGTCAACGCATTTATTATGTTACATATACCATCTCTTTGTCCATAGACGCCAGATTGTGTCCGCGGACGCTCCCCGTGGGGTGAGCAAGGATTCCAAGACCATTTACGCAACTCCAATGGAATCGAAGTTTGGAATGGACTTCATGTAGTACTTGGAGAGGTTGGGGTGATGGGTTGAAGGATTTTCGATTTTGCCGATTTAAATTCGATTTTTCTGTGGACGCACGGACATCACCCCCGCCGAAAATGCTTCAAAATGGTCTTGCCGCTGTCCGCGTGGTTCACTGGCGGACCTGTCGATGAGCTCCCACAACGTCGAGTGGTATCCTCCTGCCTGGTTTTCGACAACTCCCGCAGCGCAACAGACTGCAGCCTAAGGTATGGCACTGGTGGAAATACAGTGCAATAAGGGACGCCTGGGCCAAGACTGGCCCCCAAGGCAACAGCAGCGACGACGACAGCCCTGAGATCAGCTCCAGGAGCTCCTGCGACGACGACGACGATCCCAGCAGAGGTCTTCAGGAAATCTGGACCCTGCAGCAGCTTGACGAGTGGTGTGGATGGCAAATCCCAAGAGCAACGACAGCAGGTCGCGCAGAGAGCGCCCCGCGTCCACCAGTAACCAAATCAGGCGCGTTAATTCGTCGCCTTGGGTTGGTTGACCCTCCGGGAGGTCCCTTCCTAAATTGGCGTGGGGCGCCTTGGGTAGGAAATGACCCTAAATCCCCCAAATCAGGTGCGTTCATTCGTCACCTTGGGTTGGGAATCGACCCTAAAAGGCACGAGGAATTCGTCGCCTTGGGCAGGAAATGGCCCTAAATTCAGGCGCGAGGAAGTCGTTGCCTTGGGTTTCACCCTAAATAATTTTTTCCGAATTTATTGAATTATTGATTTCCATGCCCATGGAGAAAAAGGGCCAATATGTGCGCCTAAGCGCCATCAGTCAGGGCGGAAGGCCCTGCAGCGCCCCTGGTCTGGTCACCAGAGGCTACGAGGAGTGCCAGGGACCAGTGTGGTCGCCTGAGGGGCAATTGCCCTATGAATATTTCAAGATCAAAAAAAAAAAAAAAAAAAAAAAATTTTTTTTACATGTGTGTGGCGCTCCCCCCCATGTAAATTACTCACGAAGCCCCCCCCCCCCCTCACTGTCCTGCTGAATCAGAGTTAAAACCAGGGCACTGCAGGGGTCAGAGCGCCTCCTTGGCCTTGCCTTCCTTTGGATATAGGCAAGGCTTCTAAGGAGGGGGGTGAAGCGGTATGGGGTGCTTCACCCATACCCGCTGCCCAGCCTGTGGCGCTCTTCGCCAGGCCAGATCAGGAATTTTCCTGTTGATGCTACGGCATCTTGATTTCTGTGGGATTTTTGTAAAATACCCCAGAAATCGTCATTTTACGTCTTTTTTGGGCTGGCGACGACAGTCGTCGCCTGCGCGACGCAGCCCCAGATCGAGAATCTAACTCTCGATTTCTAAAGATTTTAGGCAATTTTATTATTGTTTTATCGTTTTTAGAAATATAAGATTATAGCGTGACCTTTTTCGCGGCGTTCCGCGAAGGTCCATTTTTGCGAAAAGTGGCGCGTTCACGCATTTTTCAAAAAATGCTGAGGCGATTCCAGGAATCGCTCAGATGCCTATGGCGTAGCCCAACAGTGGGCCTTTTCATATGTAGGTTGAATTGGCGCAGAAACGCGTCGTGTCGGCTACGCGACGCGTTGGGGGGAGACGCGCAAAATGAGTGTTTTTGACTCAAAAATCACTTTATTTTGTTGTTTTTCGCCCAGAAACCACTGGTTGGCCCAGTTTGGGCAGGATCTCAGTGGAGATCCTGATGGCGACGCCTCATAGCCATCAGATTTTCTGATGGCGGCGACGCCGTCGCCTTCATTTCGTCTTCTTTTTATGCTATTTTATAGTATAGAATTGTTACTTATACATTGTACATGTCAACGCATTTATTATGTTACATATACCATCTCTTTGTCCATAGACGCCAGATTGTGTCCGCGGACGCTCCCCGTGGGGTGAGCAAGGATTCCAAGACCATTTACGCAACTCCAATGGAATCGAAGTTTGGAATGGACTTCATGTAGTACTTGGAGAGGTTGGGGTGATGGGTTGAAGGATTTTCGATTTTGCCGATTTAAATTCGATTTTTCTGTGGACGCACGGACATCACCCCCGCCGAAAATGCTTCATTAGCATTAGATGCTGTGTTTTGGCCACATCAAAATCAAATAAAAATGCGTAACAAAATAAATCCAAATCAAGTTTTGCTGCACGAAAATCCAACACGGTAGGCCAAAATTATGCGTCCTTCAGTCTGGTCTTTTTCGATGCTTTGCATATATTTTTGTCTGTCTACCTTTCTGTTGTTGAAATGGACATCATACAAATCATTGAAGCCGCATCCTTCTTCATGATTGGTCATCATGTTGTTTTCTTTCACCCATACACTTCTTCACGTTCTTCTGGGTCTTTAAATTAATTCTTTTCAAATGAGGTAGAGCAAAGGATCTCCTAGGTCTTTGAACAAAGCACACTTTTCATTTGGAATTATGTTCAATTGAGGATTCCATGGGAGTATTTTACCCCCATGTATGGAGGTGTGATGTTTTTTCATTTTATCAGAGAGGGGTAGATGCACTGCTTGCCATTCCTATGGGGCTCGGCTTAATGTGACAGCACCCGGCTTGTGTAAAACCCCGTGACGTACAAACACACACCTTTTTTTTTAGGTGTTCATGGTGCCTTTTTTCAATCGGCTCTTAGAGTAGCCAGATGCCTTAGTGTGACCATCTTGCGGTGATAGTTTTCTATAGCAAAGTACCCTCATTGCTCTTTTGGCATTGGCACAATGCCCAGCCCTAAGACGGCCCACTATACCAAGGGTACAGGCCCAAGGTTCCCGATGATGACTCCACTCAAGAGTTCATTCTCATTGTAGAGTTGTACTTTTGTCAACTTTAAATGGAAACAACCCAATGGGCTTACATGCAATTTCCGGACTTCAGTTTTGGTTAGATGGTTAATGCCTTTCTGCTTACTTGCCGCTTCTGGCTTAGGACTGCTAATGCGCATGGGGGCTGGTGACCAGCTAGGCTCTGAAACCTAACATCTGTCAAGAAAAAAAAACATTTTTGAAAATGGGCCAAAATACCCGTTTGTTGGTGACATGCGAGAAAAACCTTTCTCAGAATATTTCAATCAATTTCAAAGATGTTGCAACACCAATGCCTGTCACTGTTGGCGCACTGAGTAGAACAACCATTGCAAACTCATTTTCATCCGAGTCCATCGCAATTTTTGATCGATATCTATCAAAATCATACCAGTTAGGAATTACAATAGAGCCACTTGCAACAGCCAAACCCGACACGTTGTCTGCTTGAAGTCTGCTTCTGTGTGTGTGTGTGTGTATGTATGTGTGTGTGTACATGTGTGTGTGTGTGTGTGTGTATGTGTTTTGTGTGTGTGTGTGTGTGTTTGTGTGTGTATGTGTTTGTGTGTTTGTGTGTGTGTGTTTGTGTGTGTGTGTTTGTGTGTGTGTGTGTGTGTGTGTGTGTGTGTGTGTGTGTGTGTGTGTGTGTGTGTATGTGTATGTGTGTATGTAACACAAAGGGATACAAGCTATGTTTCACGGGCTCATGGCAAGAGCTTAGGCTCATATGTATGCTTTGTGAACCAAAGGCATGAAAACTATGGAACGTACTTGCAGTACCAGCTAAGCAAGCAGCGCTTCATGGAATACAACACCACCGTCTCTTCATGTGGACGGTTCAAGATTACCATTGGCATATTCTGATCTAAAAGCGACAATAATGCAGAGAACTTGGGGTATATTGTGAGCAGTAACAGAACACACGAATGGCATTATGGTAAGCCAATAAAGGATACTGAAGTAGAAGCGGCCCATATCGTGGAGCCAACCATCGACATGACTCAAGATGAGTGAAATGTCAGACATCTAGGGGACGACAACCATGATGCACGTTGATGAGCATGATGATGTATGATGCATGACCCGGATGATTGGCTATCATGGAAAATGTCCATGAATGATGTTGGATGATGCTTGGAGCTTTCCAAGATGAGTATCAATCCGCCTAAATAGATTAGTGACTCTTAATATGCGGAATCGGCTCATGTCATTATTGGTCTAAACAGTTTTACCATTTAATTATTGACACCGGTTCCAAACCCTAGTCTACGAACTTTGGTGGTGCAGTGCACACAACACATCAAAAAGAACTTTGCACTCTGTCCATGACTGCCCGCAAGTTCAAGAACGAAGCTTAGAGCCGCCGGCGATCACCGGTTATTGCTCTTTAGAAAAATATGTCATCACATATGGCACATTATGCAATTCGACTCCGCCGACATATGCCATTTTGCTTGCTCTCTCTTCCATCCCGCCTAGCCCCCCTTTGCTTGTTGACCGTTGAGGACGCAATAGGTCATCACACAAATTGTGTGGTGACAGAAGACATGTCAGTAGAAGCGGAAGCGGTTCGGTGACCTAGAAGTCAGCCTAGTTGCTCGATTCACTACTTGGAGCAAAATCTTAGAGAAGAGCGGTCCATGATAGCGAGTCGCCAACCAATCTAGGGCAATGAGCCGCCGCGTACTTTCGTCTTTTCGTGGCGGTGTTCGGCTTGGTTTTTCCTTGAAGCCATTTCGAACGGAAGAGCAATGCACACATCAGGCCATTGTGAAAATGCTAGCATAGCGACAAATACACCCTACATCATACCATGTGCAAAGGTTTTCGGAAATGAGGGTCCTATGGATCCGTCCTACCTCGTCCGGCTTATCTTTTCATGGTAAAATATTGGCCATATCATATCCATACCATATCATATGAAAAGCACACCACCAAAGTGCCAATGAACATGGATACAGACTCCTTCTTTCCAATGGCCCATGGGTATATTACTCAGAAGGTAATAGCACTTTGGGGCCTAATGGTCTGGTGTGTATGGTACATACTTCCGGGTGTGCAAACACGTCCACAATGGACTATCTCTTTCCTCGGGGCTTCCTTCAGATCCATAGATGCATGATCTTTGGGAGGGTACTCACGTGCACACGACGTGGCCCTGATATTGGCAACTACTATTTCCTGCAAACTTTCCTCTGTGCTCTTTCCATTCCTGCCAGGTTACCTCCAACTACCCTCATGGTGTGCTTTAGTTTGAAATCTTTTTTTATTCTAAAAACTCAGGAAAATACTAACAAATAAGATTTCACATCTCAAAAAAAGCTTGGACCCACTACACTGACCAAAAGTCTGCTTTTGGGGGGTGAAAAAATGCAAAGGAAATGCACTGCATCAGGAATACGTGGGATTGTAAAGTCACATTAAGCAATATGTTAAGTTGCCTTCCTCACACTGATGGTACAGAAACACAGATGAAGCTGATGACAAATCTTACAAAGCAAAATGCAACCCATATGTACAAACTGTGAGTAGAAAAAGCATGACAGCAAATATGTTTGGGTCATAGGCTTCATGAAAGATGCACTGGACTATTAACTGCTGTGGGATGGGAAACATGGCCTCAACAAATAATTAGCAAAAATGCAGCTGAGAAATGAAGAACATGATTTTTCAACCAAAACAACAGAGCAATCCCACCAGCAAGTGCTGCAATCAATCAACTGCTTTTTGTGTGTGTATGACCATGAAAAATGGGATTGTGGCAGGGAATGCTCTGGTCTATGATGGTGCCCAAGCCAAGCTTCCTTGACAACCACATGAAATTGCTTCACTCAGAGAATTCCTAGAGCTGCAGCAAAAACCACCAGCAGTGAGTGGCCTCCATAACCCACAGGTCTTGCAGCAATTTAGCACAATTAGGCGTCACAAGAACCTGCATTTTTGTCCCAGTCGTTGCCTGTCATCAAACCCCTCAATGTCTCACGAACAGGGGAATCACCTGTAAAACTTGGCTAGGATGGTGTTGAAGGGGGAGGTAATCGAGTTAGACAAACCTGGAGACTCTAGTAGACACATCCTGCAACAACGCCCTGTAAGTTCAAGAACCATAATGGCAACAATAATAACACCGTGGCAACCACCACAAGAGCAATATTACTCACCAACGCCACCCACCCCATTACCAACAGTAACCCAGCAGCAGTAGCAATACACGACAGTGCCATTTGCAAGAGAAATGTTGGACATGATACAGAGAGAATACAAGAACTCCTTCGCAATCGTGCTCGCAACAGAGGCAAAACACACTGAGATGATCATTTACAACACGACTTAATCCATGGATAAATGCCTGTGCAATTAGCTGGCAGAGAGCACTGCTTTCACCTGTCGTGTGGCATCCTCTGACAGGCAAGCAGACAGTCTGCAGGGAGCCAACAGAGGCTTCTGCGCGACCAGCATGCCACAAACCGAAGACGAGAGCTCAAATCTAAAGCAGACTTGTTAAATTTCTAAATTACAATTTACAGTGTTCAATGGTGCGGATACATTGCAGTCAAGAGGCGGAAGAATGTGGGGCACAACAGGGTAATAAAACAACACAACGCGAGACTAAGCTGCTGCAAGCGCAGTACCAGTACATCTGAAAGAAGGGATTTTTCGTCCCTTGCACAAGATGACAAGAAGGGGATGAGCAATCCTGCAGCTGATTTTTGACAGGCTGTCAAGACTTTGGCACCCGTCCGCTGAGTGCTAACCGAAGCCCCCCCCCAAATCTTTGAACCAAAGGCAAAGGAGAGTGGTGGGGGGGAGGGATCATTACAAGTGTGGGAGCTGCAATTTGTCCCATTGTCCGAAAAATACCAAATTGGTGTACAGAGCACGCCATGGGACTTGCAAGGGACAGTCTAACGGCAATGCCCATCCACCACTCCTTGTCCAAGCACGGGCACAATACCCGGAACCCATGGACCGCGCTGAATTCATGCACTTGCCTGCCATGCGCAGGCAATGGCCTGAGGCCAAACCGGGTGTCAAGGGGATAAAAAAACAATCGCAGAATAAGAATGATCAGCTCGGGACTGAGAAAGAACTTTGCAAAAGCACAGCACGAAAAAAAAAATTCAACAGTTCGGCACGTTTTTGTGTTTCTCTCATGGGTGCACGCGTGCAAAACAAATGCAGCCCCCCTGCTTTCACACGCCAATGCTTGGCCATGAGGACGACAATGGTCGCCACCCTTCAGAATCAGTCTCGCAGACCAGACTGCACTTTGTGCCCACGCTTGGCCATAGATCGACGATGGGCGTCACCCTCCAGCATCACTCTGGCACCCACAACAGAACGTCTTGTGCCCATGCTTGGACAAGGCGGGGGGCAGAGTGCATGCTGAATGAGAGCAACAGTACTGCTTTGCCGGGGTAAAGTGTGGTTTGGCTGGTTCCCTGGGTCCTCCCTGCCCTCAAGACATGGGCACAGTATAAGTCGAACAACCATCTGACGGGCGGGAGCGCGCGGCCCCGCCCCGTTAAATATACTGCACACTGTGGATAAGAGAGGCAGTGACGCTAAACTGGGGTTTCTGGGGAAACCTGGGTTCTCTGATCCTCTTGTGCTTGGGCACTGCGTCTAACAAGCAGCATCACAGCCATGCACGATATGGAATGCCGTGGTTGCCTTGGATCAACTTGGCTGACCTGGCACTATCATGGCCACAGCACATGGCATATACCGCGTAACTGCGCTATGGGTTGGGAAATGTGCAACCGATATCACGTCTGTCGGTGCCTCAATGCACCGCGCGCTTTAGTAGACGTGTCATTTACCAACGTACCAGACCCATTTCTGAGGCAGGGACGCCGTGGCCTAAGGGGTTAGCATGCAACAACAGTCCACTCCACTCCAAGGAGCTCATCCCTAGGGAATTGATGGTGGGTGACCTCAACGTTGTGATTTCTACCCAAACACAACAATCGGCCACCCATTCCTGATGCCCAGTGCCCTATGACTGCTTTTGGGCAACCTTCATTTCGCACCAGCGTTCTGCGCCAACCAGGCCTAAACGCTCCACCCGCAACCGCAAAAAACAGCAGAGCATACCAGAACAAGCTCGGCATATCAGTGTGCAAAGCGCCTCCAGGCGGCTTTGTCAGATACGATTGCTAATGAGATGTGCAGACATGGAGCTTTCGCATTATCCTCATTAGAAATGCACGATGCCTAGTACATTGTGTGAATTGTGTGAAAGGGTCAAGGGGCTGAAGAGGCATGACGAGCAATGAACGCCAGCTGATTGTTGTGGTGATTCATCAGGAAGGCCGGGAACTGACCGGGGCCCTTGACACACTGCAAAGGGCACACTAAAGTGTGTGCATGTGCACACGAGGCTGTCCACATTGGCAAAACATTGGCTTTCACAACAGAATTTGTGAGGCGGACAGTGGGGCAGAGGGCAACTGAGGGAAATTGGGTGGTATCAGCCCTGAGCTGACATATTGCTCACGGTTTGGTTTGCAAAGGCAAGGCGGCAAGGGCTTGCGAGCAGCAGCAGGATGCAGAAGTATCAGCGCGATCTGAAACTGTTGTCTGTACAGCGGACCAGATGGTGCCCTTGTGAATGAGGTTAGGAGGGTGAGACGGGCAGGAGAGGAGGGGTACGGGCAGGGGGGGAGGAAGGAGAAAGGATGAGGAGGTTCGGGCTGCCTCAGATGAGGGACAGCCCCTCCCTAACCGTCCCTAACTGTAAGCCCTCATGCACCAAGGACAGACGGGTTGCAGTGGACGCCCAAAGGTGCAGCAAGAGGTTCACATCTAAACATTCAAAATGGCGTATATTACAGAATTACAGAATTACAGCTGCACTGCGACCCCCTCCCCCATCCAACTCACGTAAGCCCAGCAAAGCCTCTGAGGTACTGCGGACCCGCAGGGTCGGTCCCTGAGTCACAGACAGGCTGCAGTCAAAGCAGCCCTGGGCCTCGCATGCCGAGATGCCGTGGACTCAGCAACGGCGGAGGACTGGGGAGGGCTGCGCATTCCAGGGCCTGTGTGCTGCCGGGCAGGCCCGGCCCATGGGGGGGGAGGGGGTTTTGGCAAGAAGCCATGGTCTTGTGGGGGGAGGGGGGAGGCATGCGTCCTGCCCGCGATGGCCTGTTCGCTACCGCTGCATGCGGCCAGGCCATGCCCGGACCCCGAGCGCATGGGGTGCGGGGCACGGTCCACCGCAAAGCCGGACGGTGCCACGGCGACCTCAGAAAGGCCACGCCGCTCAGAACGGGCGGGAGGAAGATGGGGGGGGGGGGGGGCTGAGCCCCCGTGTTCCGCTTCTGTGTGACAGGGCTCCGATCGGGGACGGTGTCCGCGGACGCGATGGATCGCGATGAACGGCGCCGCGGTGGGAGGGCAGAGGGCGGAACAGTAGTGGTGGCGGGCTCGGAAAGCAGCAGACGGGGGTGGCGGCAAATTAGTCTGAAAAAAACGAAACACGCGGGAGGGCGTTGGCAGCCCAAACACGGGCGTTTGCAGGACATCCCCAAACGGGCGTTGCCCACGAGCGCTGCGCGGAGCACAGTCAAGAGCTGCAGTCTGTCGGAGGGTGTGCCGCATCCTGACGTGGATGAGAAGGCCAGTCACAGCGGCTGGTGCACAGGGTGTTTCATCACACAATCAAGGCAATGGAGAGGTGGAACATGGTCCGGTGCTGGTGAGGTAGTGTCACCCGGACCTCGCAAGTGGCGACCCCGGATTGGGGCATCGCTCCTCCGCCGCGTCAAGTAGCGGTCCCTGTAGGTTCGACCAGGGAAATGATGCTGAAGACATCAATGAGGCCGGATCAGGAAGGAGGGACAGTCCATGGAGTGGAGGGGACCATCCACAGCCTGTGCACACCACGGACATCACCATCACCAACGTGACGCGTTCGGCTGTAGGTCAACGATTTGGAACGAGAGGGAGGG
This sequence comes from Eutreptiella sp. 'Long Island Sound 2002', assembly GCA_964036045.1. Taxonomy (NCBI): domain Eukaryota; phylum Euglenozoa; class Euglenophyceae; order Eutreptiales; family Eutreptiaceae; genus Eutreptiella; species Eutreptiella sp. 'Long Island Sound 2002'. The sequence continues at coordinate 11,422,874 of OZ038399.1, read as the reverse complement.
TGCAGCGAGGGAGGCAGGATTAGCATGCAACAACTCTTGACACCTCTCCTCAGGGGAATGAGGGTTGCAGCAGCCTATTGCCATTGTCATTGTCAGGCAAATGGCCACATTGGGTGCTGCGGGCCAGTCGGGGGGCATCAGAAACATCAGGGGGGAAATGCTTGCTTGTCACTGTCACCATTCAACTCCAGCGTCCCTCATTCGGCTGATCCTCAGCATGGCTATGGTCGTTCATGATGGCAGTGTGCTCAGATGCAAGCAATGGCCATGCAACAATGGCTGGTGCACACTGTCTGTCGGACCCTTGAGGTACAAACACATCGCAAATTTTCATGCGCGATGAGGACAAGACAGCACATGAAAACCGCAAACCTCCGCTGCTGACCAGAACACTGCAAACGGAGGCACCCATCCCGAGGCTCCCCGCCCCTACACACAATGCCCGCGACCTGCAGGTGGCTGGCATGGTTTCAAGGCCAGGCAGCCCCACGACATAAATCCACCCACCCATGTACGTTGGGAACTGCAAGGCAAAAACAAAGCAAGAAAAGCGGTCAGAGAAAACTCCTCAGGAGCTGCAGGGCAGCCCTGGACGTCTTTCAGTCTGTTGATGTTGGACGGGGTGCAACGGAGTGATGGCGTGCAGAAGCACAGTCACAGTCCCTCCTGCCCTCCCCAGACCCAAATAATTCCTGGAGGAGCACGTGTCTACTTGCCGACCAGTATTCTTCGAAGTGATTCATTGTTGAGTGCCACCACCCAACCACACACACACACACACACACTTGTGCAGGAACCAAACGATAAGACCACTGTTGCTTAGCACGAGCACTGCGGATCGGATGGCACCCAGAACACACACACACACACACACACACACACACACACACACACATTGAAAACCCATCGCCTTGACACGCAGTGTCTCATGCGTCCTTCCGCACCACTGCACAGGACATGCCCAGGCGCTCTTTGGCTAAGCAGTGCAACAGATGCTGGGGTGAACACCGTGGTGCCCACCCTGAATGGGATTCTGAAGATGCAGAAAGGGATCCTGCCGGTTCCCGTGGGGACGGTGGGGCAACCAAGTGTATGAGGTCGTCGGAAGTGCAGGGGCACAACATTGAGAGTGCAATGGAAATGCAAGGCCAGCCCCGCCATTTGCGCTCATGTCCCTTAGACTCCAGTGCCACACCACCTGCGGCGCATGGTTGCAGGAACCGGCCTGCCTGTCAACATATCGGATTGGCAGCAGGGACCTCCCCCTTTGGTGTGTCTTGCCTTGAACCTGCTGCGTGTGGGTGTACCCTTCCGACAACAGCGGGGCACCTAACATTGGGGTTTGAGGCATTGATAGCTCAGGAAATGCATTTCGAGGACATGGGGTGCCATAAAGGCTAAGTAAATCCGCCGGATTGTCAGGTCTGTCAAGTTGGGGGCAAGGAATGAGGTGAGGGTTCTAAAGGAGCGGGAACAGAAAAGACCGAGTTCGAGGCCGTCTACCACACTCCGCTTCGACATTCGTCCTGGCTGCCCCGTTGACTGAATGCAATTGGCACACGAGCACGAGGGAAACCATCCAGTTCCAGTCGAAGACGCATGAAGAGCTGATACATTCCTCCAACAGCCCCACGGGTGAATGCCCGTTGGTTCGACGTGCGGGCGGCAGGCAAACAACAGTGCCCCACACATCGCTCCCGTAAACAGGGGAAATCGCAGCAGATACTGCGCCTTGAGGATTCAGTGGGACGATCGGGGACTTAGAGGGACTCAGTGGAAAGCTCGGTCCAAGGCACAACCATAAGAGTGTTGCTGAGGGCTTCACCCATCTATCACACCTTAAGCTATGATGACCCTAGGCCATGGGTTGAGTTAGTTTTGTGCTGCCCCGAAGGTTGCGATCAAACCTCTCTCCTGCACCGCAACATGTCCTGCAGTTGGATGAAGAGTCATGGCACCCTCCCCCCTCAACCCAGGGATTGCTTGTAGCATGACAAGAGCGGCTCACCTCCACACCACAGGTGCACGAAGGTAGGGGGCGCCTTGCACGGGCGGAGGACGGGTCCTGTGGGCCCGGCTGGGATGACGATGGTGAATGGAGGAGCAGACGAAGTGATGATGGGGGGCACCTTTGCGGCACACCCCCAGGGCAGCCGCACACTGTGCGCTATGCAAGGTCCTGCGCAACTGCGCAAAGAGCGCCACAGGAAGGAAGGAAATCATATTAAGGAGCAATAGTCCATGGGGCTTCTGCCCATTCCATCACCCAGATTCACCCAAGGGGCAAGTCGTGCGGGTATCAGGAGAGCTGCTGCCCTGTATGACAAGAGGCTCCTCCCACCGTCCTTTACGTTTGCGCAAAGAGCGCCACACTGCACCGTTGCACTGGGCCGGGGTGCCCCCCTGAAGCGTGTCTTCCGAAAACCATTGGATTGTGATTGGATTGTGGACGGTGTGCGTACGGGTCTGGCGGCGTGAAGACCGCTGAAGAGGACCGCCAGGCGCCCGCTGCACACAAAACCGCGCGGGAGAGTAAGAGGCAGTGTGCGGGGCGGTTCTGCACAGCACTGCAGAACCGCGACAGAGTGCAGGACAGCACCGCCGCGGAAAGGGGGACACACAGCCGCTGCCTGAGGCGCGGGGGTTGCGATGGGACATGCGTGAAGGGAGTGAGCTGTGCCCGTTGTCCACGCAGTCGCTGCGGGACCTGCCTTTGATTACACACCGGAAACGCATCCGAGTGTAGAGCACCAGCGTGCGTCATCCCACATGCCATAGGCAAATGGAGCAACTCGTGTGCATCGTCTGTCGGCTGCGAAGTCCGGTGCGTCGCCTGCACTGAGAAAGGACCGGTTGAGGCTGCCGCCGAGTGAGCGATGCGTCTCACGCAGGCGGGTCCTACGGATGAAGTCTGCTGCTCCTGCAGGACATGGACTGACTCCCCTTCGAACGCAGACAGAGTGCCACCATGAAATGAGGGTCGAAAACGAAGCCTGCCCAGATAAGCGCTGCGGCACCCGCCCCGCAAAGCATTGCCCCCCGCCCCTGCCCTTACCCCCGGGGGATACCACCGCCGTAGCCACAAGTCGGATGGCACACGGACGGGCTGCGGCACTGCGACAACCCAAAAGGCGCTGAAAAGCACGGTCCGACGCGGTCCCTGGCGTTGGACAAGCAGATCATCGGGCGAGGGGGAGGGGGAACAGGCCGGGGCCGCAGGCCTTCGCCCAGGGGGAGGAAGCGGAAGAGGGGGGGGGGGGGCGTCTTGACAGGGGGAACGGGCCCTGGGGGTGTTCCTAACGAGGGCGCCCGCTGCGGCACGGGCACTGTGGTCGAGGGGTGCCCGTCGGACGCGCAATGCATCTGAGCACAGGTCCTTCGCGGGGCGTCATCCGGAACAAAAAGTGGGGGGCGTTCGGGACTTTGACCCGTTGACCGTTGGTCCGGCTGCGCATTGGGAGTGCAAGGCCCCTCGTGGGCATGCCTCCAAAAAAAAGGAAAGAGCAGGTGAGAAGCTGCAGGGGGGGGGGGGGGTGCGGCAGGAGGAGGGGGGCGGGGGGGGGGGGGGGGGCTCCATGCCTCCTGATGTGCTACTGTCCCAGTCCAGGCCTGCAAGGGGGTGTGCCTGACAGCCGCGTGCCGCGAGCACCGCCGCGAAAACATGTTCCGGGATCATTCGGCGGACACGCGCGCGGGTCCACACGCCCTCCGTTCCCGAGTGTCCCGTGTTGCGGCACTGGGGCCACTGTCTGGATGACTGCACCCAGGCCCGCACACATTGCCGCTGGCGGTTGGAAGGGAATCCTACGGAGTCTCGCGTCGGGTGCAGGTGGGTACTGATGAGCAGGCATCCGCGCTCACTACCACCGAAGTCACCAACCCACCAAACCAGGATTTTGGAGTCTGGAAAAATGTGGGAAATGGGGGCGAATGGGGGGAAATGGAGGAAAATGGGGGAGAATGGGGAGAAATGGGGGGAAATGGGGGGAAATGGGGGAAAATGGGGGGAAATGGGGGAAAATGAGGGAAATATGGAGCATAGCACGCGGGATGTGGGTTGTGGAGGGTTGGGGCGGGATGTGGTTGAGGAAAATGGGACAGAAATGGGACCAAAACGGGAAGGAATACCCATTTTTGACAGTCCCATTTTTCCCATTGTTCTCCAGAGGTCGAAGATATTCCCCTCAGTTCCCTCTGTCAAAATCCACTCACCGCACTCACCGACACAAAGATGGGAATATTTGCGCCTCACTGACACTCACCGCCATGGAGGCTAGTGCGGATGCGTGTGATGAGGAACGCAGCACGCGGTCCAGCGACCGCTGCCGGACACCGGGGCCATGTCTGCACCAGACAAGTCCCCCCAGATGGGCCTCGGTGGCCCTGGATGGTCACACAGGTGCCAAGGAGCTGATACTGTCCGTCACGTGCACTGCATTCCACGTGCTCTTGGCCTCCGTGCTCTTGGCCTCGGCGCCCCCCCCTTCGGCCTGGGTGCCTTTGGGCAGGGACTGCAGGACCTCCGTCAGCTTGGGGGGCGGCGTGGAGTTAGCCCGGGCGGCAGCCGTGGGCACGGCCTTCAGGGTCTCCGGCGCAGAGTACTGATCCTCTGCCCCCCAGTCCGCCGTCCAGTGCGCCCAGGGGTCATAGCCAGCGACGTTGGCCATCCAGTCGAACGCCGCCCCGTGCGGGTACTCTTCCCCGGCCTGTGGACAACATGCAGCCAGTTGGGGCACCGGGCATTTGGGGTCAGGGACCTCATGGCCCAAGCTTTGAGGCAAGGGTCCAGAAAAGCTGAGACACTGACTTTTGTGTTTGTGGGCGAGGAGGGCCGCAATTGCTCAGGTGTGGAACTGCCACTTTCGCTCCAGCCGCGCCTGCCCCACGGCCTTCCTTGCGTAATCAGTTCTCAAGTTCGGGCTTGTGGCCAGTGGCCTGCTGCATTGTCCCAGTGTTCCAGTCCCTGCCTCCCTGGCTGGGGTCAGGGCTGTGGGATCAGGGCTTTGGGTTCTGGGCTTTATCGCCTGGGGTCACTTCGCCGCTTGAGTCCGGGGTTTGGGCAAGGAGGGGGGGGGGGGGGGCCTAATTAGGTGAATGTGGATTGGGGTGACAATGGATTGAAAAAATGAAAAACAGACAAAGTACAGCAAAATGCAAATGAGGTAATGCACTCCTCAGTATGGCACAAATGCATCTTTCTTCTCTACGCCATACCTGGTTGAAGCTCAGAAGATTTCGTGTCATACTTAACAGCGATATCATGCCGGGCGTCCCTGGCAATCACAGCGACAGATCAGTATTCAGACACCACAATCAGAAATGAGGGAGGAGGGGGGGGGGGGGTCTGCCAAAAAGGCTGGCTAGTTGTGCCAGGTAGCACTCGTCGTGCGCACACTTCTTTGATTTTTCGGAATAACTTCCTAACAACCCTCAGCCACTGGTACTTTTGGGGGGTGAGAGTGGGACAGTTGTCCCTCTACTCACACGTGCTGCCTCTGCCCCGTGGAGTCCCTCCCAAGAGGCGGGGGGGAGGGGTCCAAGAGGGCTGGTCGGTTGTGGCGTAGCACAATGGGTGTTTGGTGTGGCCTGCTTGTTGATCAAGGTGAGCCATGTGGGGTGGGGGGGCTGGGGAAGTTGGGGGCCGCGAGGGCCGCAGGACACGGGCCATGACATGCACACGGGCCATGACGGGCCCAAGGCAGGGCTAGAGACTGCAAAAATCATCCTTTTGTATCCTAGTACCCCCCCCCCCTTGTATAAGCTACGCCAATGTACGGAATTATTACGGTCTCTACGCCCACTGTAGCTTGGACAAGGGCGTAGCTTAAAAAAGGGGGGGGGGGTAGGCATATGCTGTCACAACATCCCCACTTGAACCCCTTAAGAGTGGGTACCACAGGGTCCCTAAGGTCGCCAAAAACGCCGACATAGCAAAAATGACTGACAGCTGCATAAACTGCATGAGCGCTCATCCCACTCCGCTCCACACAAACCCTATGGAGTCGGGAGCTCAAATTCGAGAAAGACCAAAGATTCATGATTTTTGACCCAAAAAAGGGGGGACGCTTTTTTTTTCGACATTTTTGACCCCCCCCCAACCCCCGCAAAAAAAGCAAAGAAGTGGGTTTCAAGTGGGGGCGGGGGTGTCACAAGGCCTCGGTATCAGGTTGCTTACTTTGGGCAGTGCCTATTTCAAGTGGGGGGGGAAGGGGGGCTAGGGGGGGGGGGTGTCGGGACCAAAAACTCATTTGGGGATGCGTTCAGTGGACAAAATAATGATCTTACTAGGGGTTAAAGAAACAATGCAACCCGTTGAGGTAGGGTACACAAATAGGCCCAAAAGGGGGGGGGGGTATGTGGTGTTTTCCCCTAAATGCGGGCCTGCCTGGCTTTGATCTAACAACCTCTGTGAGGTGATTTTGGGGCGTTTGGGGGGGCCATGGCCCGGGCTACATGGGCCTAGCAGCCACTACGTGGGTCCCCATGGGTGCTTAAGTACCCATAGTGTCCCCAAAAATGATCACTCAAACCCATCCCAGGGGCGACACAAGGGTTTCAGAAAAAGTCTAATTTGAAAAAATTCTACTGCCTTCGGCAAGTCCACCTCACAGAGAATCTACCCCGAGCAATGCACACCCAATACCCAAATAGGGTAAAAAACACATAAATACTGCCTCAAGCATGCTTTACAAAGCTGGGATTATCACTGTGAGTGGCCACAATATCAAAAAAGTGAGTTCCGGAAACTTCCATTTTCGAGCGGTACAAGGTGAAGAACTCCACAAGCAGGTTGCGTACCAGTCCATTGGGAGACGCCCCCAACACACCCAGTACCCAAATAGGGTGAAAAACAGATCAATACTGCCTACCACATGCTTTACATAGCTTGGACGCGGGCACGATATCAAAAAACACAATTTCGGAAACTTTCATTTTTGAGCCGTATAGGGTGAAAGCATAAGTTATGTACCACTCCATGCCCACATGTAAGCCATTATTGGCAGAAAAAGTCATTTCGCCTCTTTTACACAGGCCATGACCGGCCCTAGGGAAGGTTAGAGGCGGCAACAACCGTCCTTTTGTGTCCTAGTAGAGGCATATCTCTTTGGGACAGTCACATTCGTGCCAACATGGAGCGTTTTCAAGGGTCGGTGCCATTGTTGCCTCATTTGTTCCCACTGAGTGTCCCGTTGGGGGGGGGGGGGGGGGTATGTGGGGTATATTCGGAAAGCCCTTGAAAAGGGCTATTTGGAACACCCCAGGTCTGCATGCTGTACTGACGATATGTTTCAGAGTTTCATCCGTTTTGGACGGTGCCTGTGTTGCTTGCTACCTCTTTTTGTCAACAGGCAGGCACCATGTAGGCATACAAATTCACGCAACGTGCTGTTGCCTCCCCAAATGCACCACAGAAACCTTTGGTTCGCAAAAGAGCACCGCTCTGGGGGTGCAAGTTAGCCGGCGTACATCTGCCAGCCCAGCAAAAAGGCCTCGTACATCCGGTTCACAGCAACCTACATGCAACCACAAGGAACACCAGATTTTGACCACTGCTGAAACCAGTGCTTTTGCAACCCAGTTTTGGGATCGTAAAGAGCACCCCAGCAAGGCTTCCCAGCATGAATTTCTGGCAACCTGCATTGACGTTGATTTGAAGCAGAAGGTGAAACATGCAGGTCGCCAGAAAAACACCCAAAAGAGTGCACTTCAAACAACGTACCTTGTCCCCTACCGTGGGTCGCGTCGCCAAATTTGCAAGACCCAGTTCCTGCACTACTTCAAAATATCACGCAATGTAGTGCAGTCTGTGGCCAAGGCCAAAGCAGCCGCAGCCGTTGCCAGTCCCTGAGTCCCATGAAGAGTCCCCAGAAACAGGGTGTTGACAACGTACGGCGTACCTCAGCCATCAAAGCAAAATTTGAGAAATTTCTGCAGGCACTGCCACAGGCTGAGAACCGCTTCATTGACGCCGCTCGGCCCAACACTGAGATGGTGCATCTGGCCCCTGTGAGTGGACGTCGCGCCTCCCCATACAACGTGTGGATCCACTGGCTCCAAAAGGAGGAAGCGGATCAGTTCGCAAAGCGGGGCAAAGCCGATTTCAAGCCCCAAATTTCGTTGAAAACAGCCCAGCGGACGATGAAAACATTCAGGGGTGAGGGTGTGGGTGATGGGGGGGGCAGGTGCTTCTGCAGTGCCCCCGGTGCCCCATAGCCTGAGCGCGCGTTCACGGACCTCGTACGTCTCCGCATCCGCTGCCCCGCCGTACGCGTACTGATCCCCGTAGAAGTGGAAGCCGCCGTACGACTCCCAGGTCTCGTACTCCTCCTCCTCCTCCTCATCCCCCGCGGCAGAGCCCGGGGGGTAGTAGTAGTCATATCCCTCCACGGACTCCGTGCAGTTCTCCCCGGAGAGCACGTCCTCCCCGGCCCCGGCCCCGCCGGCCGCGGCGTCGGTCATGTACGGGATGTCCAGCGACCCCCCGGACCCGTTGTCGCTCGTGCTCGAGTCGTTCTCCGACGAGTCCGACTCTGCCGCCGTCGCCGCAGCCGACACCCCAGCCTTCGCGGGCGACTTCGTCGCCTTTCGGGAGGGGCTCCGGGCCCGCGAGTCCGGGGACTTGTTGCGGCGCTTGGGGGGCGACACGCTGGAGGTCTTGCGGCTCCGCGGGCCCGAGGGGCGCCGCTTCAGGGAGGCCGACGCCTCCGACTGCGTGCGGGGCAGGAAGGAGCTGTCGGAGCGCGACCGCACAAAGGAGGCGCTGCGGGGGTACGGGGCCAGGGAGGAGACGGCGGACGCGGACTCCCCGGTCACGGACCCGGCCACGGATGGGGGCGCCACGGACCAGCGGCTGACGCGCGAGGGAGAATCTTCTGCAGAACCAGGGGGATGGGGGGCTGGAGAGAGAGAGAGAGACAGGGTTGCAATAGAAGAGAAGGGACCTCAGAGGTGACCCCAGAAGCGGGTAGACAAGCGGTTGGAGGAGGTTGTCGAAGCGGTTGCGGGCGGTTACTGTCGGTTACAGACGGCACTTGCCGTCAGAGGGACAGTGGCTGGGCGTAGGCTGGGCGCCCTGGAAGGGGGGGGGGGGACACCCCCCCCTTCCAATGCATCCCTAGGGAGAGACCTAATTATGGTGAGCTGTGCAAAAAAGCAGGCGGGAGAGGGGTGAGAGAGGGGGCGGGGTCCGGATGTGCGCTAATTTGTGGTGCACGTACGCTAGCAACATGAGCAGCACGGATACAACAAAAGGGGCTTGCGCAGAACACCCAAGAATGCGCTCAACACACATGGCGGGCATGGGGGTGTCAGCTTGGGACACCCCAGGCCGATGGTGAGGGCCCGTTGCCCTCCTCCGCGTGGGCCCGACACAGAGCAGCGGACAGTCCGAGGGCTCCAGTGGCACAACCGACGGAGGATATGGAGGGGGTGTAGGGAGGTAAGGATGGGCCAGACCGGTAGATCAAGGGCACATGGGGGTGAGGGGCCAATGGGCACCCCTGCCTGCGGAGCGTGTTCAAGAGGGTTCAAGGTAAGGGCAAGGGTGAATAGCTAGAGGCCAACAAGCGCCGCCAGCTTCAGACCGCAATTCGTCTAGGCGTCATGCCAACCCCCCTCCTCGGCTGGATATCCAGCAAAAGGGGGGGGACCGGGAGAGGTCGAGGAACAGGGCCGGGGCGGTCGTGGAACACCGGCATACTGCACACGGGTTCGCCGACCCCCGTGCGAATCGCCCCCACATTAGTTTTAAACCCAGGGCTACCCGGTCACGTGTCATGCTATTGACAGGCATGGACCTGCCTTGTGGAGGAAGAAATGGATTTGAAACAAAGACAAACAGAAACAAAATCGTGAGGGGTGGGGTGGGGGGCTCATTTTGAAAGACCATCAGCGTTCTTGCACCCCCTACCACACCTTTGCAAGGGTTGTTCAGAGATTGTGCTCGGTGCGACGTCAGGCTGCACCCTCCCATGCCACAGGCAAGGACTGCCATGCACCGTGCTCACGCTCTGGACGGGTTGGCAGTTAGCAGCTTGTCTTCCGCTGACATGTCTCGTGGGAGGAGGGAGGGAGGGGGGGAGGGGGGGAGGGGGGGGGGGGGAATGCTCAGTGGGTGTGCCGGTTGGTACCTCCGGGTGCACGCAGTGGGTTGGCTTTTCAGGAGGAGGAGGAGGTCTGCACTGTTTCCTGCGGACGGTGAGGACACGTATGTGGGGTAGGTGAGACTGGAACAGGTGTGCTGCCTAGGCCCCTTGGGTTACCAGTCCTTAGACTGGCCCTTTACAGTGGGTGCGCCAGACCCTCCCCCCTCCTTCAGGGGGTTCGAACGACCCCCCCCCCCCACGTGCGCAATCATTTTTTCGAGCTCCTACGCGTTTGTTCCAAGTGTTTCCGGCCGAGCGGCGATGCGGTCCGCGGTTTCCGACACCCGTTCAACGACCTCCCTCCCGCGCCTTTCCCAAACCGGTGAAGTTTGGAGGGTGCCCACCCCCATCAATGTGGAAAATGTGACACGGCGCCAGGGGCCCCGCATCCGCATGTCGGAGGGGCATAAGACTGGATAAGGTTTGGCGCTTTGCCAGAAAGGCGAGCACGGGAGCGCGGGGGGGGTGGGGGTTGTTGTATGGGGCAGAAGAGGGATGTCCGTCCCACTGCCAGCACGGTCCCTCCAGAAGAGGAAAAACCCTCTGTGATTGGCGCTGGACCCAAATGCGCGCACCGCCACGGAGAAGGCCCCCCAGGCACTGCACACAGCACATCTTCCACTCACCCAGTGACACAGCCATCTCGCGCTTGTCGTTGGGAACGAGAGGACACGTGCAGCCTCACCCGCAGTCGGTGCTAAATGAGCTAAAAATGACCGCTGGTGGTTGGCCCGAGGGCATTCCTCGGTGACAAATGACAAAAGAGAGCTCTCATTGGCGAAGGACCGCCGTGCCCACTGCTCACCACTGATGCTGGCTTCCAAGCGCAGCCCGGGGCTGGACACCATCGCCCCTCGATCGTTGTGTATGAGCGTGGGGGGGGGGGGGAGGGTGCAGTCGTGCCGGTGGGAGTGAGGTATGCGTCCCACGGCTCACGCCTACAGCACCACGGCCCTCCGGTGCCCACTCCCCCGCCAGCGCTGACAGGCTTCACACATTCAGTCACCCCCAGGCCCTGGAGTTTGGAGGGTGCTCTCGTTGGGCGGTGCGAAGGGAGGGCAGTGCACGCACCCATTGGGGGCACCGACCGGCGAAAAGGCGCGGCCTTGAAGCCCCCATGCCCCTCCTCCCGGCGGGGGGGGGGGGGGGTTGGCACAAGGCCTTGGTGGTTGGCTCTGTTAGCCTGTGGTGGCGCCTATTGGCCTCTCGCCTTTGAACTTTCTGCCATGACAAGCAGGCGTCCGGACTACTGCGGGCATCCGCACTGCCGCGGGCGTCCAACTTCCTGGGGGGGGGGGGGGGGAACCAGAATGCAACTCCAGGGGGGGGGGGGGATGGGGGGTTGGGAGCATGGGGTCTGTATCACCACACGAAGGAATGCCCCGGCGTACGTCTAATGCCCCGGCGTACGTCTAATGCCCCGGCGTACGCCAAATGCCCCGGCGTACGTCAAATGCCCCGGCGTACGTCTAATGCCCCGGCGTCCGTCAAATGCCCCGGCGTACGTCAAATGCCCCGGCGTACGTCTAATGCCCCGGCGTACGTCAAATGCCCCGGCGTACGTCAAATGCCCCGGCGTACGTCAAATGCCCCGGCGTACGTCTAATGCCCCGGCGTACGTCAAATGCCCCGGCGTACGTCAAATGCCCCGGCGTACGTCTAATGCCCCGGCGTACGCCAAATGCCCCGGCGTACGTCAAATGCCCCGGCGTACGTCTAATGCCCCGGCGTCCGTCAAATGCCCCGGCGTCCGTCAAATGCCCCGGCGTACGTCAAATGCCCCGGCGTACGTCAAATGCCCCGGCGTACGTCAAATGCCCCGGCGTACGTCAAATGCCCCGGCGTACGTCTAATGCCCCGGCGTACGTCAAATGCCCCGGCGTACGTCAAATGCCCCGGCGTACGTCAAATGCCCCGGCGTACGTCAAATGCCCCGGCGTACGTCAAATGCCCCGGCGTACGTCTAATGCCCCGGCGTACGTCAAATGCCCCGGCGTCCGTCAAATGCCCCGGCGTACGTCAAATGCCCCGGCGTACGTCAAATGCCCCGGCGTACGTCAAATGCCCCGGCGTACGTCAAATGCCCCGGCGTACGTCAAATGCCCCGGCGTACGTCTAATGCCCCGGCGTCCGTCAAATGCCCCGGCGTACGTCAAATGCCCCGGCGTACGTCTAATGCCCCGGCGTACGTCTAATGCCCCGGCGTACGTCAAATGCCCCGGCGTACGTCAAATGCCCCGGCGTACGTCAAATGCCCCGGCGTACGTCAAATGCCCCGGCGTACGTCAAATGCCCCGGCGTACGTCAAATGCCCCGGCGTACGTCTAATGCCCCGGCGTCCGTCAAATGCCCCGGCGTACGTCTAATGCCCCGGCGTACGTCTAATGCCCCGGCGTACGTCAAATGCCCCGGCGTACGTCTAATGCCCCGGCGTCCGTCAAATGCCCCGGCGTACGTCTAATGCCCCGGCGTACGTCTAATGCCCCGGCGTACGTCTAATGCCCCGGCGTACGTCAAATGCCCCGGCGTACGTCAAATGCCCCGGCGTACGTCTAATGCCCCGGCGTACGTCAAATGCCCCGGCGTACGTCAAATGCCCCGGCGTACGTCAAATGCCCCGGCGTACGTCTAATGCCCCGGCGTACGTCAAATGCCCCGGCGTACGTCTAATGCCCCGGCGTACGTCAAGTGCCCCGGCGTACGTCAAATGCCCCGGCGTACGTCAAATGCCCCGGCGTACGTCTAATGCCCCGGCGTACGTCTAATGCCCCGGCGTACGTCTAATGCCCCGGCGTACGTCAAATGCCCCGGCGTACATCAAATGCCCCGGCGTCCGTCAAATGCCCCGGCGTACGTCAAATGCCCCGGCGTACGTCTAATGCCCCGGCGTACGTCAAATGCCCCAGCGTACGTCAAATGCCCCGGCGTCCGTCTAATGCCCCGGCGTACGTCAAATGCCCCGGCGTACGTCAAATGCCCCGGCGTACGTCTAATGCCCCGGCGTACGTCCAATGCCCCGGCGTACGTCTAATGCCCCGGCGTACGTCAAATGCCCCGGCGTACGTCAAATGCCCCGGCGTACGTCTAATGCCCCGCCGTACGTCAAATGCCCCGGCGTACGTCTAATGACCCGGCGTACGTCTAATGCCCCGGCGTACGTCAAATGCCCCGGCGTACGTCAAATGCCCCGGCGTACGTCAAATGCCCCGGCGTACGTCAAATGCCCCGGCGTACGTCCAATGCCCCGGCGTACGTCAAATGCCCCGGCGTACGTCAAATGCCCCGGCGTACGTCAAATGCCCCGGCGTACGTCAAATGCCCCGGCGTGCGTCTAATGCCCCGGCGTACGTCAAATGCCCCGGCGTACGTCAAATGCCCCGGCGTACGTCAAATGCCCCGGCGTACGTCAAATGCCCCGGCGTACGTCAAATGCCCCGGCGTACGTCAAATGCCCCGGCGTACGTCAAATCCCCCGGCGTACGTCAAATGCCCCGGCGTACGTCTAATGCCCCGGCGTACGTCAAATGCCCCGGCGTACGTCAAATGCCCCGGCGTACGTCAAATGCCCCGGCGTACGTCTAATGCCCCGGCGTACGTCTAATGCCCCGGCGTACGTCCAATGCCCCGGCGTACGTCAAATGCCCCGGCGTACGTCAAATGCCCCGGCGTACGTCAAATGCCCCGGCGTACGTCAAATGCCCCGGCGTACGTCTAATGCCCCGGCGTACGTCTAATGCCCCAGTGTACGTCAAATGCCCCGGCGTACGTCTAATGCCCCAGCGTACGTCAAATGCCCCGGCGTACGTCAAATGCCCCGGCGTACGTCTAATGCCCCAGCGTACGTCAAATGCCCCGGCGTACGTCTAATGCCCCGGCGTACGTCAAATGCCCCGGCGTACGTCTAATGCCCCGGCGTACGTCAAATGCCCCGGCGTACGTCTAATGCCCTGGCGTACGTCAAATGCCCCGGCGTACGTCTAATGCCCCGGCGTACGTCAAATGCCCCGGCGTCCGTCAAATGCCCCGGCGTACGTCAAATGCCCCGGCGTACGTCAAATGCCCCGGCGTACATCAAATGCCCCGGCGTACGTCAAATGCCCCGGCGTACGTCAAATGCCCCGGCGTACGTCAAATGCCCCGGCGTACGTCAAATGCCCCGGCGTACGTCTAATGACCCGGCGTACGTCAAATGCCCCGGCGTACGTCAAATGCCCCGGCGTACGTCAAATGCCCTGGCGTACGTCTAATGCCCCGGCGTACGTCCAATGCCCCGGCGTACGTCAAATGCCCCGGCGTACGTCTAATGCCCCGGCGTACGTCAAATGCCCCGGCGTACGTCAAATGCCCCGGCGTACGTCAAATGCCCCGGCGTACGTCAAATGCCCCGGCGTACGTCTAATGACCCGCCGTACGTCAAATGCCCCGGCGTACGTCAAATGCCCCGGCGTACGTCAAATGCCCCGGCGTACGTCAAATGCCCCGGCGTACGTCAAATGCCCCGGCGTACGTCAAATGCCTCGGCGTACGTCAAATGCCCCGGCGTACGTCAAATGCCCCGGCGTACGTCAAATGCCCCGGCGTACGTCAAATGCCCCGGCGTACGTCAAATGCCCCGGCGTACGTCTAATGACCCGGCGTACGTCAAATGCCCCGGCGTACGTCAAATGCCCCGGCGTACGTCAAATGCCCCGGCGTACGTCTAATGCCCCGGCGTACGTCAAATGCCCCGGCGTACGTCAAATGCCCCGGCGTACGTCAAATGCCCCGGCGTACGTCCAATGCCCCGGCGTACGTCAAATGCCCCGGCGTACGTCTAATGCCCCGGCGTACGTCTAATGCCCCGGCGTACGTCAAATGCCCCGGCGTACGTCAAATGCCCCGGCGTACGTCAAATGCCCCGGCGTACGTCTAATGCCCCGGCGTACGTCAAATGCCCCGGCGTACGTCAAATGCCCCGGCGTACGTCAAATGCCCCGGCGTACGTCAAATGCCCCGGCGTACGTCAAATGCCCTGGCGTACGTCAAATGCCCCGGCGTACGTCAAATGCCCCGGCGTACGTCAAATGCCCCGGCGTACGTCAAATGCCCCGGCGTACGTCTAATGCCCCGGCGTACGTCTAATGCCCCGGCGTACGTCAAATGCCCCGGCGTACGTCAAATGCCCCGGCGTACGTCAAATGCCCCGGCGTACGTCAAATGCCCCGGCGTACGTCAAATGCCCCGGCGTACGTCAAATGCCCCGGCGTACGTCAAATGCCCCGGCGTACGTCAAATGCCCCGGTGTACGTCAAATGCACCGGCGTACGTCTAATGCCCCGGCGTACGTCAAATGCCCCGGCGTACGTCAAATGCCCCGGCGTACGTCAAATGCCCCGGCGTACGTCAAATGCCCCGGCGTACGTCTAATGCCCCGCCGTACGTCAAATGCCCCGGCGTACGTCAAATGCCCCGGCGTACGTCTAATGCCCCGGCGTACGTCAAATGCCCCGGCGTACGTCAAATGCCCCGGCGTACGTCAAATGCCCCGGCGTACGTCAAATGCCCCGGCGTACGTCCAATGCCCCGGCGTACGTCAAATGCCCCGGCGTACGTCAAATGCCCCGGCGTACGTCAAATGCCCTGGCGTACGTCAAATGCCCCGGCGTACGTCTAATGACCCGGCGTACGTCAAATGCCCCGGCGTACGTCAAATGCCCCGGCGTACGTCAAATGCCCTGGCGTACGTCTAATGCCCCGGCGTACGTCTAATGCCCCGGCGTACGTCAAATGCCCCGGCGTACGTCAAATGCCCCGGCGTACGTCAAATGCCCCGGCGTACGTCTAATGCCCCGGCGTACGTCAAATGCCCCGGCGTACGTCAAATGCCCCGGCGTACGTCAAATGCCCCGGCGTACGTCAAATGCCCCG
Organism: Eutreptiella sp. 'Long Island Sound 2002'; assembly: GCA_964036045.1. Lineage (NCBI taxonomy): Eukaryota > Euglenozoa > Euglenophyceae > Eutreptiales > Eutreptiaceae > Eutreptiella > Eutreptiella sp. 'Long Island Sound 2002'. Next base: position 11,406,822 of record OZ038399.1, on the reverse strand, counting down.
GCGTACGTCAAATGCCCTGGCGTACGTCAAATGCCCCGGCGTACGTCAAATGCCCCGGCGTACGTCAAATGCCCCGGCGTACGTCAAATGCCCCGGCGTACGTCTAATGCCCCGGCGTACGTCTAATGCCCCGGCGTACATCAAATGCCCCGGCGTACGTCAAATGCCCCGGCGTACGTCAAATGCCCCGGCGTACGTCAAATGCCCCGGCGTACGTCAAATGCCCCGGCGTACGTCTAATGCCCCGGCGTACGTCAAATGCCCCGGCGTACGTCAAATGCCCCGGCGTACGTCAAATGCACCGGCGTACGTCTAATGCCCCGGCGTACGTCAAATGCCCCGGCGTACGTCAAATGCCCCGGCGTACGTCAAATGCCCCGGCGTACGTCAAATGCCCCGGCGTACGTCTAATGCCCCGCCGTACGTCAAATGCCCCGGCGTACGTCAAATGCCCCGGCGTACGTCTAATGCCCCGGCGTACGTCAAATGCCCCGGCGTACGTCAAATGCCCCGGCGTACGTCAAATGCCCCGGCGTACGTCAAATGCCCCGGCGTACGTCCAATGCCCCGGCGTACGTCAAATGCCCCGGCGTACGTCAAATGCCCCGGCGTACGTCAAATGCCCTGGCGTACGTCAAATGCCCCGGCGTACGTCTAATGACCCGGCGTACGTCAAATGCCCCGGCGTACGTCAAATGCCCCGGCGTACGTCAAATGCCCTGGCGTACGTCTAATGCCCCGGCGTACGTCTAATGCCCCGGCGTACGTCAAATGCCCCGGCGTACGTCAAATGCCCCGGCGTACGTCAAATGCCCCGGCGTACGTCTAATGCCCCGGCGTACGTCAAATGCCCCGGCGTACGTCAAATGCCCCGGCGTACGTCAAATGCCCCGGCGTACGTCAAATGCCCCGGCGTACGTCAAATGCCCCGGCGTACGTCAAATGCCCCGGCGTACGTCAAATGCCCCGGCGTACGTCAAATGCCCCGGCGTACGTCTAATGCCCCGGCGTACGTCTAATGCCCCAGTGTACGTCAAATGCCCCGGCGTACGTCTAATGCCCCAGCGTACGTCAAATGCCCCGGCGTACGTCAAATGCCCCGGCGTACGTCTAATGCCCCGGCGTACGTCAAATGCCCCGGCGTACGCTTAATGCCCCGGCGTACGTCAAATGCCCCGGCATACGTCTAATGCCCCGGCGTACGTCAAATGCCCCGGCGTCCGTCAAATGCCCCGGCGTACGTCAAATGCCCCGGTGTACGTCAAATGCCCCGGCGTACGTCTAATGCCCCGGCGTACGTCTAATGCCCCGGCGTACGTCAAATGCCCCGGCGTACGTCAAATGCCCCGGCGTACGTCAAATGCCCCGGCGTACGTCAAATGCCCCGGCGTACGTCAAATGCCCCGCCGTACGTCTAATGACCCGGCGTACGTCAAATGCCCCGGCGTACGTCTAATGCCCCGGCGTACGTCAAATGCCCCGGCGTACGTCAAATGCCCCGGCGTACGTCAAATGCCCCGGCGTACGTCAAATGCCCCGGCGTACGTCAAATGACCCGGCGTACGTCAAATGCCCCGGCGTACGTCCAATGGCCCGGCGTACGTCAAATGCCCCGGCGTACGTCAAATGCCCCGGCGTACGTCTAATGATCCGGCGTACGTCAAATGCCCCGGCGTACGTCAAATGCCCCGGCGTACGTCAAATGCCCTGGCGTACGTCTAATGCCCCGGCGTACGTCAAATGCCCCGGCGTACGTCAAATGCCCCGGCGTACGTCAAATGCCCCGGCGTACGTCCAATGCCCCGGCGTACGTCAAATGCCCCGGCGTACGTCAAATGCCCCGGCGTACATCTAATGCCCCGGCGTACGTCAAATGCCCCGGCGTACGTCTAATGACCCGGCGTACGTCAAATGCCCCGGCGTACGTCAAATGCCCCGGCGTACGTCAAATGCCCTGGCGTACGTCTAATGCTCCGGCGTACGTCAAATGCCCCGGCGTACGTCAAATGCCCCGGCGTACGTCTAATGCCCCGGCGTACGTCCAATGCCCCGGCGTACGTCTAATGCCCCGGCGTACGTCTAATGCCCCGGCGTACGTCAAATGCCCCGGCGTACGTCAAATGCCACGGCGTACGTCAAATGCCCCGGCGTACGTCAAATGCCCCGGCGTACGTCAAATGCCCCGGCGTACGTCTAATGCCCCGGCGTACGTCAAATGCCCCGGCGTACGTCAAATGCCCCGGCGTACGTCAAATGCCCCGGCGTACGTCAAATGCCCCGGCGTACGTCAAATGCCCCGGCGTACGTCAAATGCCCCGGCGTACGTCAAATGCCCCGGCGTACGTCAAATGCCCCGGCGTACGTCAAATGCCCCGGCGTACGTCAAATGCCCCGGCGTACGTCAAATGCCCCGGCGTACGTCAAATGCCCCGGCGTACGTCTAATGATCCGGCGTACGTCAAATGCCCCGGCGTACGTCAAATGCCCCGGCGTACGTCAAATGCCCTGGCGTACGTCTAATGCCCCGGCGTACGTCAAATGCCCCGGCGTACGTCAAATGCCCCGCCGTACGTCTAATGCCCCGGCGTACGTCAAATGCCCCGGCGTACGTCTAATGCCCCGGCGTACGTCAAATGCCCCGGCGTACGTCAAATGCCCCGGCGTACGTCAAATGCCCCGGCGTACGTCAAATGCCCCGGCGTACGTCTAATGCCCCGGCGTACGTCTAATGCCCCGCCGTACGTCAAATGCCCCGGCGTACGTCAAATGCCCCGGCGTACGTCTAATGCCCCGGCGTACGTCTAATGCCCCGCCGTACGTCAAATGCCCCGGCGTACGTCAAATGCCCCGGCGTACGTCAAATGCCCCGGCGTACGTCAAATGCCCCGGCGTACGTCAAATGCCCCGGCGTACGTCAAATGCCCCGGCGTACGTCAAATGCCCCGGCGTACGTCAAATGCCCCGGCGTACGTCAAATGCCCCGGCGTACGTCAAATGCCCCGGCGTACGTCAAATGCCCCGGCGTACGTCAAATGCCCCGGCGTACGTCTAATGACCCGGCGTACGTCAAATGCCCCGGCGTACGTCAAATGCCCCGGCGTACGTCAAATGCCCTGGCGTACGTCTAATGCCCCGCCGTACGTCAAATGCCCCGGCGTACGTCAAATGCCCCGGCGTACGTCTAATGCCCCGGCGTACGTCTAATGCCCCGCCGTACGTCAAATGCCCCGGCGTACGTCAAATGCCCCGGCGTACGTCAAATGCCCCGGCGTACGTCAAATGCCCCGGCGTACGTCAAATGCCCCGGCGTACGTCAAATGCCCCGGCGTACGTCAAATGCCCCGGCGTACGTCAAATGCCCCGGCGTACGTCAAATGCCCCGGCGTACGTCAAATGCCCCGGCGTACGTCTAATGCCCCGGCGTACGTCAAATGCCCCGGCGTACGTCAAATGCCCCGGCGTACGTCAAATGCCCCGGCGTACGTCAAATGCCCCGGCGTACGTCAAATGCCCCGGCGTACGTCAAATGCCCCGGCGTACGTCAAATGCCCCGGCGTACGTCAAATGCCCCGGCGTACGTCAAATGCCCCGGCGTACGTCAAATGCCCCGGCGTACGTCAAATGCCCCGGCGTACGTCAAATGCCCCGGCGTACGTCTAATGATCCGGCGTACGTCAAATGCCCCGGCGTACGTCAAATGCCCCGGCGTACGTCAAATGCCCTGGCGTACGTCTAATGCCCCGGCGTACGTCAAATGCCCCGGCGTACGTCAAATGCCCCGCCGTACGTCTAATGCCCCGGCGTACGTCAAATGCCCCGGCGTACGTCTAATGCCCCGGCGTACGTCAAATGCCCCGGCGTACGTCAAATGCCCCGGCGTACGTCAAATGCCCCGGCGTACGTCAAATGCCCCGGCGTACGTCTAATGCCCCGGCGTACGTCTAATGCCCCGCCGTACGTCAAATGCCCCGGCGTACGTCAAATGCCCCGGCGTACGTCTAATGCCCCGGCGTACGTCTAATGCCCCGCCGTACGTCAAATGCCCCGGCGTACGTCAAATGCCCCGGCGTACGTCAAATGCCCCGGCGTACGTCAAATGCCCCGGCGTACGTCAAATGCCCCGGCGTACGTCAAATGCCCCGGCGTACGTCAAATGCCCCGGCGTACGTCAAATGCCCCGGCGTACGTCAAATGCCCCGGCGTACGTCAAATGCCCCGGCGTACGTCAAATGCCCCGGCGTACGTCAAATGCCCCGGCGTACGTCTAATGACCCGGCGTACGTCAAATGCCCCGGCGTACGTCAAATGCCCCGGCGTACGTCAAATGCCCTGGCGTACGTCTAATGCCCCGGCGTACGTCAAATGCCCCGGCGTACGTCAAATGCCCCGGCGTACGTCTAATGCCCCGGCGTACGTCCAATGCCCCGGCGTACGTCAAATGCCCCGGCGTACGTCAAATGCCCCGGCGTACGTCAAATGCCCCGGCGTACGTCAAATGCCCCGGCGTACGTCAAATGCCCCGGCGTACGTCTAATGCCCCGGCGTACGTCAAATGCCCCGGCGTACGTCAAATGCCCCGGCGTACGTCTAATGCCCCGGCGTACGTCAAATGCCCCGGCGTACGTCAAATGCCCCGGCGTACGTCAAATGCCCCGGCGTACGTCTAATGCCCCGGCGTACGTCTAATGACCCGGCGTACGTCAAATGCCCCGGCGTACGTCAAATGCCCTGGCGTACGTCAAATTCCCCGGCGTACGTCAAATGCCCCGGCGTACGTCAAATGCCCCGGCGTACGTCAAATGCCCCGGCGTACGTCAAATGCCCTGGCGTACGTCAAATGCCCCGGCGTACGTCTAATGCCCCGGCGTACGTCAAATGCCCCGGCGTACGTCAAATGCCCCGGCGTACGTCTAATGCCCCGGCGTACGTCAAATGCCCCGGCGTACGTCAAATGCCCCGGCGTACGTCAAATGCCCCGGCGTACGTCAAATGCCCCGGCGTACGTCAAATGCCCCGGCGTACGTCAAATGCCCCGGCGTACGTCAAATGCCCCGGCGTACGTCAAATGCCCCGGCGTACGTCTAATGACCCGGCGTACGTCAAATGCCCCGGCGTACGTCAAATGCCCCGGCGTACGTCAAATGCCCTGGCGTACGTCTAATGCCCCGGCGTACGTCAAATGCCCCGGCGTACGTCAAATGCCCCGGCGTACGTCTAATGCACCGGCGTACGTCCAATGCCCCGGCGTACGTCAAATGCCCCGGCGTACGTCTAATGCCCCGGCGTACGTCAAATGCCCCGGCGTACGTCAAATGCCCCGGCGTACGTCAAATGCCCCGGCGTACGTCAAATGCCCCGGCGTACGTCAAATGCCCCGGCGTACGTCTAATGCCCCGGCGTACGTCTAATGCCCCGGCGTACGTCTAATGCCCCGGCGTACGTCAAATGCCCCGGCGTACGTCAAATGCCCCGGCGTACGTCTAATGCCCCGGCGTACGTCAAATGCCCCGGCGTACGTCAAATGCCCCGGCGTACGTCAAATGCCCCGGCGTACGTCTAATGCCCCGCCGTACGTCAAATGCCCCGGCGTACGTCAAATGCCCCGGCGTACGTCAAATGCCCCGGCGTACGTCAAATGCCCCGGCTTACGTCAAATGCCCCGGCGTACGTCAAATGCCCCGGCGTACGTCAAATGCCCCGGCGTACGTCAAATGCCCCGGCGTACGTCTAATGCCCCGGCGTACGTCAAATGCCCCGGCGTACGTCAAATGCCCCGGCGTACGTCAAATGCCCCGGCGTACGTCAAATGCCCTGGCGTACGTCAAATGCCCCGGCGTACGTCAAATGCCCCGGCGTACGTCAAATGCCCCGGCGTACGTCTAATGCCCCGGCGTACGTCCAATGCCCCGGCGTACGTCCAATGCCCCGGCGTACGTCAAATGCCCCGGCGTACGTCTAATGCCCCGGCGTACGTCAAATGCCCCGGCGTACGTCTAATGCCCCGGCGTACGTCAAATGCCCCGGCGTACGTCCAATGCCCCGGCGTACGTCAAATGCCCCGGCGTACGTCAAATGCCCCGGCGTACGTCAAATGCCCCGGCGTACGTCAAATGCCCCGGCGTACGTCAAATACCCCGGCGTACGTCAAATGCCCCGGCGTACGTCAAATGCCCCGGCGTACGTCAAATGCCCCGCCGTACGTCAAATGCCCCGGCGTACGTCAAATGCCCCGGCGTACGTCAAATGCCCCGGCGTACGTCTAATGCCCCGGCGTACGTCAAATGCCCCGGCGTACGTCAAATGCCCCGGCGTACGTCCAATGCCCCGGCGTACGTCAAATGCCCCGGCGTACGTCTAATGCCCCGGCGTACGTCAAATGCCCCGGCGTACGTCTAATGCCCCGGCGTACGTCAAATGCCCCGGCGTACGTCCAATGCCCCGGCGTACGTCAAATGCCCCGGCGTACGTCAAATGCCCCGGCGTACGTCAAATGCCCCGGCGTACGTCAAATGCCCCGGCGTACGTCAAATACCCCGGCGTACGTCAAATGCCCCGGCGTACGTCAAATGCCCCGGCGTACGTCAAATGCCCCGCCGTACGTCAAATGCCCCGGCGTACGTCAAATGCCCCGGCGTACGTCAAATGCCCCGGCGTACGTCTAATGCCCCGGCGTACGTCAAATGCCCCGGCGTACGTCAAATGCCCCGGCGTACGTCAAATGCCCCGGCGTACGTCAAATGCCCCGGCGTACGTCAAATGCCCCGGCGTACGTCAAATGCCCCGGCGTACGTCAAATGCCCCGGCGTACGTCAAATGCCCCGGCGTACGTCTAATGCCCCGGCGTACGTCAAATGCCCCGGCGTACGTCAAATGCCCCGGCGTACGTCAAATGCCCCGGCGTACGTCAAATGCCCCGGCGTACGTCAAATGCCCCGGCGTACGTCAAATGCCCCGGCGTACGTCAAATGCCCCGGCGTACGTCAAATGCCCCGGCGTACGTCAAATACCCCGGCGTACGTCAAATGCCCCGGCGTACGTCAAATGCCCCGGCGTACGTCAAATGCCCCGCCGTACGTCAAATGCCCCGGCGTACGTCAAATGCCCCGGCGTACGTCAAATGCCCCGGCGTACGTCTAATGCCCCGGCGTACGTCAAATGCCCCGGCGTACGTCAAATGCCCCGGCGTACGTCTAATGCCCCGGCGTACGTCAAATGCCCCGGCGTACGTCAAATGCCCCGGCGTACGTCCAATGCCCCGGCGTACGTCAAATGCCCCGGCGTACGTCTAATGCCCCGGCGTACGTCAAATGCCCCGGCGTACGTCTAATGCCCCGGCGTACGTCAAATGCCCCGGCGTACGTCCAATGCCCCGGCGTACGTCAAATGCCCCGGCGTACGTCAAATGCCCCGGCGTACGTCAAATGCCCCGGCGTACGTCAAATGCCCCGGCGTACGTCAAATACCCCGGCGTACGTCAAATGCCCCGGCGTACGTCAAATGCCCCGGCGTACGTCAAATGCCCCGCCGTACGTCAAATGCCCCGGCGTACGTCAAATGCCCCGGCGTACGTCAAATGCCCCGGCGTACGTCTAATGCCCCGGCGTACGTCAAATGCCCCGGCGTACGTCAAATGCCCCGGCGTACGTCAAATGCCCCGGCGTACGTCAAATGCCCCGGCGTACGTCAAATGCCCCGGCGTACGTCAAATGCCCCGGCGTACGTCAAATGCCCCGGCGTACGTCAAATGCCCCGGCGTACGTCAAATGCCCCGGCGTACGTCAAATGCCCCGGCGTACGTCAAATACCCCGGCGTACGTCAAATGCCCCGGCGTACGTCAAATGCCCCGGCGTACGTCAAATGCCCCGCCGTACGTCAAATGCCCCGGCGTACGTCAAATGCCCCGGCGTACGTCAAATGCCCCGGCGTACGTCAAATGCCCCGGCGTACGTCTAATGCCCCGGCGTACGTCCAATGCCCCGGCGTACGTCCAATGCCCCGGCGTACGTCAAATGCCCCGGCGTACGTCTAATGCCCCGGCGTACGTCAAATGCCCCGGCGTACGTTTAATGCCCCGGCGTACGTCAAATGCCCCGGCGTACGTCCAATGCCCCGGCGTACGTCAAATGCCCCGGCGTACGTCAAATGCCCCGGCGTACGTCAAATGCCCCGGCGTACGTCAAATGCCCCGGCGTACGTCAAATACCCCGGCGTACGTCAAATGCCCCGGCGTACGTCAAATGCCCCGGCGTACGTCAAATGCCCCGCCGTACGTCAAATGCCCCGGCGTACGTCAAATGCCCCGGCGTACGTCAAATGCCCCGGCGTACGTCTAATGCCCCGGCGTACGTCAAATGCCCCGGCGTACGTCAAATGCCCCGGCGTACGTCAAATGCCCCGGCGTACGTCAAATGCCCCGGCGTACGTCAAATGCCCCGGCGTACGTCAAATGCCCCGGCGTACGTCAAATGCCCCGGCGTACGTCAAATGCCCCGGCGTACGTCTAATGCCCCGGCGTACGTCAAATGCCCCGGCGTACGTCTAATGCCCCGGCGTACGTCAAATGCCCCGGCGTACGTCAAATGCCCCGGCGTACGTCTAATGCCCCGGCGTACGTCAAATGCCCCGGCGTACGTCCAATGCCCCGGCGTACGTCTAATGCCCCGGCGTACGTCAAATGCCCCGGCGTACGTCAAATGCCCCGGCGTACGTCAAATGCCCCGGCGTACGTCAAATGCCCCGGCGTACGTCCAATGCCCCGGCGTACGTCAAATGCCCCGGCGTACGTCAAATGCCCCGGCGTACGTCAAATGCCCCGGCGTACGTCAAATGCCCCGGCGTACGTCAAATGCCCCGGCGTACGTCTAATGACCCGGCGTACGTCTAATGCCCCGGCGTACGTCAAATGCCCTGGCGTACGTCAAATGCCCCGGCGTACGTCTAATGCCCCGGCGTACGTCTAATGACCCGGCGTACGTCTAATGCCCCGGCGTACGTCAAATGCCCTGGCGTACGTCAAATGCCCCGGCGTACGTCTAATGCCCCGGCGTACGTCAAATGCCCCGGCGTACGTCTAATGCCCCGGCGTACGTCCAATGCCCCGGCGTACGTCCAATGCCCCGGCGTACGTCAAATGCCCCGGCGTACGTCTAATGCCCCAGCGTACGTCAAATGCCCCGGCGTACGTCAAATGCCCCGGCGTACGTCAAATGCCCCGGCGTACGTCTAATGCCCCGGCGTACGTCAAATGCCCCGGCGTACGTCTAATGCCCCGGCGTACGTCTAATGACCCGGCGTACGTCTAATGCCCCGGCGTACGTCAAATGCCCTGGCGTACGTCAAATGCCCCGGCGTACGTCTAATGCCCCGGCGTACGTCAAATGCCCCGGCGTACGTCTAATGCCCCGGCGTACGTCCAATGCCCCGGCGTACGTCCAATGCCCCGGCGTACGTCAAATGCCCCGGCGTACGTCTAAAGCCCCGGCGTACGTCAAATGCCCCGGCGTACGTCAAATGCCCCGGCGTACGTCAAATGCCCCGGCGTACGTCAAATGCCCCGGCGTACGTCAAATGCCCCGGCGTACGTCAAATGCCCCGGCGTACGTCAAATGCCCCGGCGTACGTCTAATGCCCCGGCGTACGTTCAATGCCCCGGCGTACGTCAAATGCCCCGGCGTACGTACAATGCCCCGGCGTACGTCCAATGCCCCGGCGTACGTCAAATGCCCCGGCGTACGTCAAATGCCCCGGCGTACGTCAAATGCCCCGGCGTACGTCAAATGCCCCGGCGTACGTCAAATGCCCCGGCGTACGTCAAATGCCCCGGCGTACGTCAAATGCCCCGGCGTACGTCAAATGCCCCGGCGTACGTCAAATGCCCCGGCGTACGTCTAATGCCCCGGCGTACGTCTAATGCCCCGGCGTACGTCTAATGCCCCGGCGTACGTCCAATGCCCCGGCGTACGTCTAATGCCCCGGCGTACGTCCAATGCCCCGGCGTACGTCCAATGCCCCGGCGTACGTCAAATGCCCCGGCGTACGTCAAATGCCCCGGCGTACGTCCAATGCCCCGGCGTACGGCAAATGCCCCGGCGTACGTCAAATGCCCCGGCGTACGTCAAATGCCCAGGCGTACGTCAAATGCCCCGGCGTACGTCAAATGCCCCGGCGTACGTCTAATGCCCCGGCGTACGTCTAATGCCCCGGCGTACGTCAAATGCCCCGGCGTACGTCAAATGCCCCGGCGTACGGCAAATGCCCCGGCGTACGTCAAATGCCCCGGCGTACGTCAAATGCCCAGGCGTACGTCAAATGCCCCGGCGTACGTCAAATGCCCCGGCGTACGTCTAATGCCCCGGCGTACGTCAAATGCCCCGGCGTACGTCAAATGCCCCGGCGTACGTCAAATGCCCCGGCGTACGTCAAATGCCCAGGCGTACGTCAAATGCCCCGGCGTACGTCAAATGCCCCGGCGTACGTCTAATGCCCCGGCGTACGTCTAATGCCCCGGCGTACGTCAAATGCCCCGGCGTACCTCTAATGCCCCGGCGTACGTCAAATGCCCCGGCGTACGTCAAATGCCCCGGCGTACGTCAAATGCCCCGGCGTACGTCTAATGCCCCGGCGTACGTCCAATGCCCCGGCGTACGTCTAATGCCCCGGCGTACGTCCAATGCCCCGGCGTACGTCCAATGCCCCGGCGTACGTCAAATGCCCCGGCGTACGTCAAATGCCCCGGCGTACGTCAAATGCCCCGGCGTACGTCAAATGCCCCGGGGTACGTCAAATGCCCCGGCGTACGTCAAATGCCCCGGCGTACGTCAAATGCCCCGGCGTACGTCAAATGCCCCGGCGTACGTCAAATGCCCCGGCGTACGTCAAATGCCCCGGCGTACGTCAAATGCCCCGGCGTACGTCTAATGCCCCGGCGTACGTCAAATGCCCCGGCGTACGTCAAGTGCCCCGGCGTACGTCAAATGCCCCGGCGTAAGTCAAATGCCCCGGCGTACGTCAAATGCCCCGGCGTACGTCAAATGCCCCGGCGTACGTCTAATGCCCCGGCGTACGTCAAATGCCCCGGCGTACGTCAAATGCCCCGGCGTACGTCAAATGCCCCGGCGTACGTCTAATGCCCCGGCGTACGTCAAATGCCCCGGCGTACGTCAAATGCCCCGGCGTACGTCAAATGCCCCGGCGTACGTCAAATGCCCCGGCGTACGTCTAATGCCCCGGCGTACGTCAAATGCCCCGGCGTACGTCAAATGCCCCGGCGTACGTCTAATGCCCCGGCGTACGTCTAATGCCCCGGCGTACGTCAAATGCCCCGGCGTACGGCAAATGCCCCGGCGTACGTCTAATGCCCCGGCGTACGTCAAATGCCCCGGCGTACGTCTAATGCCCCGGAGTACGTCAAATGCCCCGGAGTACGTCAAATGCCCCGGCGTACGTCTAATGCCCCGGCGTACGTCTAATGCCCCGGTGTACGTCAAATGCCCCGGCGTACGTCTAATGCCCCGCCGTACGTCTAATGCCCCGGTGTACGTCAAATGCCCCGGCGTACGTCAAATGCCCCGGCGTACATCAAATGCCCCAGCGTACGTCAAATGCGCCAGCGTACGTCTAATGCCCCGGCGTACGTCAAATGCCCCGGCGTACGTCAAATGCCCCGGCGTACATCTAATGCCCCGGCGTACGTCAAATGCCCCGGCGTACGTCCAATGCCCCGGCGTACGTCAAATGCCCCGGCGTACGTCAAATGCCCCGGCGTACGTCAAATGCCCCGGCGTACGTCAAATGCCCCGGCGTACGTCAAATGCCCCGGCGTACGTCAAATGCCCCGGCGTACGTCTAATGCCCCGGCGTACGTCAAATGCCCCGGTGTACGTCAAATGCCCCGGCGTACGTCAAATGCCCCGGCGTACGTCAAATGCCCCGGCGTACGTCTAATGCCCCGGCGTACGTCAAATGCCCCGGCGTACGTCAAATGCCCCGGCGTACGTCTAATGCCCCGGCGTACGTCCAATGCCCCGGCGTACGTCTAATGCCCCGGCGTACGTCAAATGCCCCGGCGTACGTCAAATGCCCCGGCGTACGTCAAATGCCCCGGCGTACGTCTAATGCCCCGGTGTACGTCAAATAACCCGGTGTACGTCAAATGCCCCGGCGTACGTCAAATGCCCCGGCGTACGTCCAATGCCCCGGAGTGCGTGAAATGCCCCGGCGTACGTCAAATGCCCCGGCGTACGTCTAATGCCCCGGCGTACGTCTAATGCCCCGGCGTACGTCAAATGCCCCGGCGTACGTCAAATGCCCCGGCGTACGTCTAATGCCCCGGCGTACGTCAAATGCCCCGGCGTACGTCAAATGCCCCGGCGTACGTCTAATGCCCCGGCGTACGTCAAATGCCCCGGCGTACGTCTAATGCCCCGGCGTACGTCTAATGCCCCGGCGTACGTCAAATGCCCCGGCGTACGTCAAATGCCCCGGCGTACGTCAAATGCCCCGGCGTACGTCAAATGCCCCGGCGTACGTCAAATGCCCCGGCGTACGTCAAATGCCCCGGCGTACGTCAAATGCCCCGGCGTACGTCAAATGCCCCGGCGTACGTCAAATGCCCCGGCGTACGTCAAATGCCCCGGCGTGCGTCAAATGCCCCGGCGTACGTCAAATGCCCCGGCGTACGTCAAATGCCCCGGCGTACGTCTAATGCCCCGGCGTACGTCAAATGCCCCGGCGTACGTCAAATGCGCCGCCGTACGTCTAATGCCCCGGCGTACGTCAAATGCCCCGGCGTACGTCAAATGCCCCGGCGTACGTCAAATGCCCCGGCGTACGTCAAATGCCCCGGCGTACGTCAAATGCCCCGGCGTACGTCAAATGCCCCGGCGTACGTCAAATGCCCCGGCGTACGTCAAATGCCCCGGCGTACGTCAAATGCTCCGGCGTACGTCAAATGCCCCGGCGTACGTCAAATGCCCCGGCGTACGTCAAATGCCCCGGCGTACGTCAAATGCCCCGGCGTACGTCAAATGCCCCGGCGTACGTCTAATGCCCCGGCGTCCGTCAAATGCCCCGGCGTACGTCTAATGCCCCGGCGTACGTCCAATGCCCCGGCGTACGTCCAATGCCCCGGCGTACGTCCAATCCCCCGGCGTACGTCTAATGCCCCGGCGTACGTCAAATGCCCCGGCGTACGTCAAATGCCCCGGCGTACGTCAAATGCCCCGGCGTACGTCTAATGCCCCGGCGTACGTCAAATGCCCCGGCGTACGTCAAATGCCCCGGCGTACATCAAATGCCCCGGCGTACGTTTAATGCCCCGGCGTACGTCTAATGCCCCGGCGTACGTCAAATGCCCCGGCGTACGTCAAATGCCCCGGCGTACGTCTAATGCCCCGGCGTACGTCAAATGCCCCGGCGTACGTCAAATGCCCCGGCGTACGTCAAATGCCCCGGCGTACGTCTAATGCCCCGGCGTCCGTCAAATGCCCCGGCGTACGTCTAATGCCCCGGCGTACGTCAAATGCCCCGGCGTCCGTCAAATGCCCCGGCGTCCGTCAAATGCCCCGGCGTACGTCTAATGCCCCGGCGTCCGTCAAATGCCCCGGCGTAGGTCTAATGCCCCGGCGTACGTCTAATGCCCCGGCGTACGTCAAATGCCCCGGCGTACGTCAAATGCCCCGGCGTACGTCAAATGCCCCGGCGTACGTCAAATGCCCCGGCGTACGTCAAATGCCCCGGCGTACGTCAAATGCCCCGGCGTACGTCTAATGCCCCGGCGTACGTCAAATGCCCCGGCGTACGTCTAATGCCCCGGCGTACGTCAAATGCCCCGGCGTACGTCAAATGCCCCGGCGTACGTCAAATGCCCCGGCGTCCGTCAAATGCCCCGGCGTGCGTCAAATGCCCCGGCGTACGTCAAATGCCCCGGCGTACGTCTAATGCCCCGGCGTACGTCTAATGCGCCGCCGTACGTCTAATGCCCCGGCGTACGTCAAATGCCCAGCGTACGTCTAATGCCCCGGCGTACGTCTAAAGCCCCGGCGTACGTCAAATGCCCCGGCGTACGTCAAATGCCCCGGCGTACGTCTAATGCCCCGCCGTACGTCAAATGCCCCGGCGTACGTCAAATGCCCCGGCGTACGTCTAATGCCCCGGCGTACGTCAAATGCCCCGGCGTACGTCAAATGCCCCGGCGTACGTCCAATGCCCCGGCGTACGTCTAATGCCCCGGCGTACGTCCAATGCCCCGGCGTACGTCCAATGCCCCGGCGTACGTCCAATGCCCCGGCGTACGTCAAATGCCCCGGCGTACGTCAAATGCCCCGGCGTACGTCAAATGCCCCGGCGTACGTCAAATGCCCCGGCGTACGTCAAATGCCCCGGCGTACGTCAAATGCCCCGGCGTACGTCAAATGCCCCGGCGTACATCAAATGCCCCGGCGTACGTTTAATGCCCCGGCGTACGTCTAATGCCCCGGCGTACGTCAAATGCCCCGGCGTACGTCAAATGCCCCGGCGTACGTCTAATGCCCCGGCGTACGTCAAATGCCCCGGCGTACGTCAAATGCCCCGGCGTACGTCAAATGCCCCGGCGTACGTCTAATGCCCCGGCGTCCGTCAAATGCCCCGGCGTACGTCTAATGCCCCGGCGTACGTCAAATGCCCCAGCGTACGTCTAATGCCCCGGCGTACGTCAAATGCCCCGGCGTACGTCAAATGCCCCGGCGTACATCAAATGCCCCGGCGTACGTTTAATGCCCCGGCGTACGTCAAATGCCCCGGCGTACGTCAAATGCCCCGGCGTACGTCAAATGCCCCAGCGTACGTCTAATGCCCCGGCGTACGTCAAATGCCCCGGCGTACGTCAAATGCCCCGGCGTACATCAAATGCCCCGGCGTACGTTTAATGCCCCGGCGTACGTCTAATGCCCCGGCGTACGTCAAATGCCCCGGCGTACGTCAAATGCCCCGGCGTACGTCTAATGCCCCGGCGTACGTCAAATGCCCCGGCGTACGTCAAATGCCCCGGCGTACGTCAAATGCCCCGGCGTACGTCTAATGCCCCGGCGTCCGTCAAATGCCCCGGCGTACGTCTAATGCCCCGGCGTACGTCAAATGCCCCGGCGTCCGTCAAATGCCCCGGCGTCCGTCAAATGCCCCGGCGTACGTCTAATGCCCCGGCGTACGTCAAATGCCCCGGCGTCCGTCAAATGCCCCGGCGTCCGTCAAATGCCCCGGCGTACGTCTAATGCCCCGGCGTCCGTCAAATGCCCCGGCGTAGGTCTAATGCCCCGGCGTACGTCTAATGCCCCGGCGTACGTCAAATGCCCCGGCGTACGTCAAATGCCCCGGCGTACGTCAAATGCCCCGGCGTACGTCAAATGCCCCGGCGTACGTCAAATGCCCCGGCGTACGTCAAATGCCCCGGCGTACGTCTAATGCCCCGGCGTACGTCAAATGCCCCGGCGTACGTCTAATGCCCCGGCGTACGTCAAATGCCCCGGCGTACGTCACATGCCCCGGCGTACGTCAAATGCCCCGGCGTCCGTCAAATGCCCCGGCGTGCGTCAAATGCCCCGGCGTACGTCAAATGCCCCGGCGTACGTCTAATGCCCCGGCGTACGTCTAATGCGCCGCCGTACGTCTAATGCCCCGGCGTACGTCAAATGCCCAGCGTACGTCTAATGCCCCGGCGTACGTCTAAAGCCCCGGCGTACGTCAAATGCCCCGGCGTACGTCAAATGCCCCGGCGTACGTCTAATGCCCCGCCGTACGTCAAATGCCCCGGCGTACGTCAAATGCCCCGGCGTACGTCTAATGCCCTGGCGTACGTCAAATGCCCCGGCGTACGTCTAATGCCCCGGCGTACGTCCAATGCCCCGGCGTACGTCTAATGCCCCGGCGTACGTCCAATGCCCCGGCGTACGTCCAATGCCCCGGCGTACGTCCAATGCCCCGGCGTACGTCAAATGCCCCGGCGTACGTCAAATGCCCCGGCGTACGTCAAATGCCCCGGCGTACGTCAAATGCCCCGGCGTACGTCAAATGCCCCGGCGTACGTCAAATGCCCCGGCGTACGTCAAATGCCCCGGCGTACATCAAATGCCCCGGCGTACGTTTAATGCCCCGGCGTACGTCTAATGCCCCGGTGTACGTCAAATGCCCCGGCGTACGTCTAATGCCCCGGCGTACGTCAAATGCCCCGGCGTACGTCAAATGCCCCGGCGTACGTCAAATGCCCCGGCGTACGTCTAATGCCCCGGCGTCCGTCAAATGCCCCGGCGTACGTCTAATGCCCCGGCGTACGTCTAATGCCCCGGCGTACGTCAAATGCCCCGGCGTCCGTCAAATGCCCCGGCGTACGTCTAATGCCCCGGCGTACGTCTAATGCCCCGGCGTACGTCAAATGCCCCGGCGTACGTCAAATGCCCCGGCGTACGTCTAATGCCCCGGCGTACGTCAAATGCCCCGGCGTACGTCTAATGCCCCAGCGTACGTCTAATGCCCCGGCGTACGTCAAATGCCCCGGCGTACGTCAAATGCCCCGGCGTACGTCCAATGCCCCGGCGTACGTCAAATGCCCCGGCGTACGTCAAATGCCCCGGCGTACGTCTGGTGCCCCGGCGTACGTCAAATGCCCCGGCGTACGTCAAATGCCCCGGCGTACGTCAAATGCCCCGGCGTACGTCAAATGCCCCGGCGTACGTCAAATGCCCCGGCGTACGTCAAATGCCCCGGCGTACGTCAAATGCCCCGGGGTACGTCAAATGCCCCGGCGTACGTCAAATGCCCCGGCGTACGTCAAATGCCCCGGCGTACGTCTAATGCCCCGGCGTGCGTCAAATGCCCCGGCGTACGTCAAATGCCCCGGCGTACGTCAAATGCCCCGGCGTACGTCAAATGCCCCGGCGTACGTCAAATGCCCCGGCGTACGTCAAATGCCCCGGCGTACGTCAAATGCCCCGGCGTACGTCTAATGCCCCGGCGTACGTCAAATGCCCCGGCGTACGTCTAATGCCCCGGCGTACGTCAAATGCCCCGGCGTACGTCAAATGCCCCGGCGTACGTCAAATGCCCCGGCGTACGTCTAATGCCCCGGCGTACGTCTAATGCCCCGGCGTACGTCAAATGCCCCGGCGTACGTCAAATGCCCCGGCGTACGTCAAATGCCCCGGCGTACGTCAAATGCCCCGGCGTACGTCTAATGCCCCGGCGTACGTCAAATGCCCCGCGTACGTCAAATGCCCCGGCGTACGTCTAATGCCCCGGCGTACGTCAAATGCCCCGGCGTACGTCAAATGCCCCGGCGTACGTCAAATGCCCCGGCGTACGTCAAATGCCCCGGCGTACGTCAAATGCCCCGGCGTACGTCAAATGCCCCAGCGTACGTCAAATGCCCCGGCGTACGTCAAATGCCCCGGCGTACGTCAAATGCCCCGGCGTACGTCAAATGCCCCGGCGTACGTCAAATGCCCCGGCGTACGTCAAATGCCCCGGCGTACGTCTAATGCCTCGGCGTACGTCTAATGCCCCGGCGTACGTCAAATGCCCCGGCGTACGTCAAATGCCCCGGCGTACGTCAAATGCCCCGGCGTACGTCTAATGCCCCGGCGTACGTCTAATGCCCCGGCGTACGTCAAATGCCCCGGCGTACGTCAAATGCCCCGGCGTACGTCAAATGCCCCGGCGTACGTCAAATGCCCCGGCGTACGTCAAATGCCCCGGCGTACGTCTAATGCCCCGGCGTACGTCAAATGCCCCGGCGTACGTCTAATGCCCTGGCGTACGTCTAATGCCCCGGCGTACGTCAAATGCCCCGGCGTACGTCAAATGCCCCGGCGTACGTCAAATGCCCCAGCGTACGTCAAATGCCCCGGCGTCCGTCACACTCCGCCGCCATGGGATTAATGGCGGGGAGAGGCAAACCGACGGCGGTTGGAGGGCTCACCTCAAGCGATTGACAGCGACTGCAGGAGTCCGGTCCCATGCTGCCTCCATTCCCTGCCACACAGCCCTGCTTCACACCTCTTTTGAGTTGCAGTTTCAGGCCGTCGAGCTCGTGTTTGGACTGCCTCAATTGACGCGTCTAGTGCAAACAGATGGTTTGCGTAAATGGGTCGGTGCGCGCGTGCGCGCGCGCGCGCACGTGCATGAGTGGGTGTGTGCGTGCAAGTTTGGGTGCGTGTGTGCGTGTGTGTGTGTGCGCGCGTGCGTGTTTGAGTGCGCGTGTGCGTGTGTCTGTCTGTCTGTGTGTGTGTGTGGGTGTGCTTGCATATGGGTGCGGTACGTGCGTGTATGCGTGTGAGTGTGTGGGTGTGTGGGTGCAGGTGTGTGTGTCAAGGGAAATTGAAAGCACCGTATGAGATGTGCCACACATTCGTCTGGTGTGCGAAGATGGGCCCTGAGCGCAACCGTGCGACAGGTGCGACCCACGGGGGCCCTCGCATGTTGCCGGCGCCCCCCCCGGGCACACGCGACCCCTGCGCCCCCGATCCGCCTCCACGGAACGCATACCAGCGACTCCTCGCGGGTGAAGGCGTCCGCGAGGGCCTGATTGATGGCACTGGGGGGCACGTTGCACAGCGCCGTGGACTTGAGGGCCCGGTTGAACACGGTCTGCAGCCACATCTTCTCCTTCTGCGTCGCCAGCACCTGCAACGGAGTGGGGGGGCGGGCCCGGGTCTCGACTGGGGGTCCCCCCCATCGCGAGGGACACTACATCTCTGCGGACCCGCACGTCACACAGACCGACGACACGCACATGACCCCCCGCGACAATCCCCACGAGACCCGTGCGCGGCGCCCGGGCTGAGGATGGGCTGCGGAAGGCAAACACGCACCCGCTTGTTCAGGGCATCGTTCTCCCTCTTGACCGCGTGCAGCTCGTCTTGCAGCCGCTTCGTCTCGGTGTTCCGCATGTTCACCATATGACTGAGCCTAAAGGGTATTCGTGGGCGGGGGCAGTGCCGAGGCCTGGGGGAGGGCGCGGTCGCCTGGTCGATGCATCGCGGACCGATTCACACACACATCCGCATCCACAGCCCGTTCCCACACTTCCCACAACCCCCCAAAACGTGCTCACATTCGCATTTGCACCCCAACACACCCACCAGCGTCCACATTGCCCACGGTACCGCGCCCTTTCATGTCCCAACACCCCATTCAAACACCCACACCCACACACAGGCCATTCTAATATTCCCTGGCTGCTCAACTTCCAACTTAATTTCCAATACCCTCCAACCAGTTTGTACCCGCCAGAAATCGCCTCCCAACCGCTTTTTCAACCGCTGCTAACCGCTTTTGCTGTCGCTCTTGAGACACCCGTTTCGCCCCCCTCCCCTCAACGCATCCATCCCCCCCCCACAGCCCGTTCCCACACTTTCCCACAGCGCCCCTGCCAGTGTCCCCCACAAGAAAAGTGACCCGCGCCAAAGGCACCCACAACCTCTTGGTCCCGTTGGAGTACTGATGCAGTTTCCGCTCTTCCGTCCTCCTGGCGGCCGGTCTGTCGAGCAGGCCTCCGCAGCCCTTCGGCTCGCAGCACCGCAGGGCATACCTGTCCTCGGTCTTCTTCTTGTCCTTCTCCGCTTTTTCTTTGGAGGTTTCCACATTCGACAGACTCTTCTGCAGCTGCAACATATCTCTGCATCAGGCAGATGGGGGTGGTTTGTCTGTTGGCAGCCATGCACCTGCCCCCAAGAAGAGGCGGGGGGGGGGGGGAGCCACTGCGCCACAGGCATTTGACGAGGGAGGGTTGGGGGGGGGGGGGGGGTGCTATCAAGGACTTCCGGGTGCACGTACATGTTTGAGGAGGGAAGCCTCAACTCGTGGATAGGTGGGTTGGGCGCCCACCGATTAGGTTGGGGGGGGGGGGGGGGGAGGCGGGTGTTTGCCTGGCGCCCTACTGTATTAGCCATCCCAACTTTAACCCCAGATTTACCCTCCCCTAGAGAAGCCCCCAAAGAAGACCAGAGTGGACCGCAAACCTTCCCTACAAAGCACGCTGCATAAGGCAAAATAGCCGAATTCAACATCCGTGCCTTGTCACTTCTCATGTGCCCGGCAAACAGTGTTGTGGGCATCAATACCTTCAGAACAATAATGCTCTTTGCACTCACCACAAACTGTGATGGTGGAGCCCTTTTGAATACACAAAGCACACACTTCTGCCTCATCCTCTCCCTCATCTTGCGTGGCGGCTAAGGTGTTTTTATCAGTCCAAACATGAGGCCGGACATGGTCCCATCAGGCCTGAAACAAACACTAGTCTGAGGCCATTTGACCAGTGACTAGTAACTTGTCTATTTGGGCGCAAAAGTGCCACGTGCCCAAAGTGCCAAGAATCCGAGAAATTGCACAACCAGACAGCGCAAAACCTTCCCAAAGCAATGCAGGAATATAAAAAAAACACGACAAAACATCAATAAACATCGATAAACAATGGTGGTTGCCCGCAATCCGGCGCTTTTGAAAAACAAACGAATAAACATGTTTATTTTTGATTTGCCTAGTGGCAAGACCAGCGTTTAATTCAACCCTGGGTCCCACGGCCCACAAGGAGGGTGATGGACCTGCCTCCAAATGCGAAATTGGGTGAAATGCAACAAAACACACACGGGCCGGTGCAACTCATCAGGGCCGACACGCCAGACGCTGAGTCCATATCCCCAACTCAAGGGGCCTCTCATTTTGAGGATTGCTTGGTGTGGATACCGGGGGAGGCAAAGCACGGGGGGGTCATAGGGGGGGAATGGGCCCAAAGAGATGCCGGGCGCACTAGCGCTCCCCCGAAACAAAGTGCGAGAGGCGGGGCGCCCGCTTGGCTACCCCCAGGAAAATAAGTTTTGTTCGGTGTGCATGGCACAGCTGTCCTGCTGCTCACGAGTGCCGCTTCTGCCCCTTGGCGGGTGGGGTGGGTGGGGTGGGGTGGGGGGTTGGCATGACGCCTGCGTGGACTGCTGTCAATCAGTGCTGCAGATAAGGAAGGCCTACCAGCGTCGCTGTGCCGCTACTGCACACGAGGGTACAGGGTGTGTTGTGCCGATCACCGCTGATGGTGCGGACATGGGGCGCATTTTGAGCTGCACAGAGCTGCCAAGCCCGTTGCCCCGAAGACCAGGGGTTTGGCACAAGGACCACAGGGGGCAGGCAAGAGAAAAGTGGGCGGAGTCGGGCAGAGGACTGCGACGGCCTATGGCAGCAACACAGCAAAGGGCAATAACAGAAAGGAGTCGAGTGGAGGGTGGCCGACGGGGGTCAAGGGGGGGGGGGGGGGCACACTTCTGCTTGGAGTTCTGCTTCATTTCATGCTGCACCGAATCCATCTTCAGCTGCACGCTCTCGATTGCGGCCTTGAGCTGCACGTGTGGGGGGGCCGTGATGGACAGGAGTACGGATGGAGTCCACTTCACTTGCGGAGCACCAGCGCTGGACCCCATCAGAGCAGCAGCACCCAGGGAGAGGCAGGGGGCGACACCTTACGGCTGTGGGGCCAGGGTTTGGCCGCCGGCTTTGCTCTACCACCGGGGGAACAATTTGAGGGGGTTTTTTTTGGGAGGGCTAAAATTAGGGTGGGAAAATTTTGGAACTGGTCCTTGGAAATGAAGGAAAATTTTGGTATAAGGTCCCTTGCTGTTGCTTCATAGTGGATGGCTGCTGTTATTTCCTGATGGCCTCTGGATGGGTGCTGTCCTTTGACACATCGCATCCTTAAAATTGAAGGAAATATTTGGTACGGGGTAGGGCTTCCAAATTTGTCCACATCAAATTTGGCCCTTTCTAAATTTTCCCCCCGGTGGTCTGGAGAATTTGGGCACCCCTGCGGACCCTGCGTCAGCATCCCATCCCCGAGTGCAAAGCTGTGGTATGGCGGTGCAAACGCACGCACCAGCAGCAGCACATGAGACAGAGGCTCGGCAGTGGCCCATACCAGACCCACAGGTCCCTTTCTGCCAACAAGGAAGCGGCGGGGGCAGGCCGGGCAAGGGGCCACCCCCATGAGCACATCCCCGTGGGGCAGCGGCATGCAAGGGGTGCGGATCCCGTGCTGAGCCCATCCATTCCCTACGTTCGGATGCCTTGAGGACGGCAAGAAAGTGCTGGACCCCCGCCCCCCCCCCCCCGCCCCTGCGGGCCCCAGATGCGTTGGATGGGCGCACCCCTGGTGGGGGTAACACTGCACATGCAGGGCAGCAGGTTCGCGGCACCAATCAGCACTGCCCCCCCCCCCCCCCCCCCCGCGCTATGGGATACGGATGCGTGTGCACGACCGGTACCGTCAGGCACAAAGCAGAAGTGCAAAGCAAAAGTCAAAGAGAAAAGCTCTTCAGTGACATGTCATAGGCGCCTTTCGCTGCAGTAGGAAAGCCAGTGCAGAGTATGCAAAGCGAGTCCACTGCATCTAAGTCCTATGAACTAAATCCTGGCAATGCCCCCCCCCCCTCCCCAAGCAACGGAGCATCTCTGATACTGGTCTTGCACGCCTTCAGCGCACATGGGCACCAGCGACATCATGCTGCACCAAACAAAAATGGTCATTTTGCCTCGGATGCTGGAAGCGGCGGCGGCGACCACCACAATGGATGCCCACGCCATCAGGGCCCTGCTGTGGAGGGAAGGACGCGATCGCCGCAGGGCGCCGTCCTTTGGGGCCGTGGGGGGGTGGGGGCATTCGTCTGCTCATGTGCTGGTGGGAGGGGGGGTTGCCAGTCCAGTCCGAGTCGGCCTCCCCGCACACACAATTGGACTACCCCGAGCCGTACCCTTCTGCAACCAGGGCCGGGGGCGGGGGGTTGGCACAAGGCCTCGGTATCTGATTGTTTGCCTTTGGCGACGCCTATTGGCCTCTCGCCACTGCTCATTCTGACCCTCCGTGGGCCCGAACGTGTTTTGGTTGTATGAACGGAGCCCCCGGATGACTTGTCCTGTTTGACTACTCCGGGGGTCGGCCGTCCCAGAGACGGGCTGTTGCCCGTGCCGTTGACCAGGGGCATCCAGAGACGCACACTCCGATTCCATGCCGGGAATGCCGACTCCAGCACTGACTTGTGCGCGCTGGGGTGTGCATCTGCATGATAATTTTGCTGACAGGGGCTTCTAACAACCACAATGATTCTTTCCCTTTTGTCCTTTCCTTCTCCTCCTTCTGCGCTCTGCACCGTCTTCGGCGAGTGCGGCCTGCCCTATCCTGTTATCTCCCCTTGTTCGTCCCAGGGGGGTGGGGGGATCCGGCAACCCGTAGCTCATCCGGGATGGTCAGGCCCAGGCTGCTGGTCTGGCCCACGCCGGTTCTGGGTCTCCCGTTGGCGGCGGTCGGCCCAGACCACACAACGCATCCGTCCCACATTGCCCCCCCCGATACACCCACCCGGGGCGTCCCATCTCACGGCAACCCCGACACCCAAAGCCCACACAACACACAACACACAGCACAATGGCACACGGCGGGCCGCGGCACACACGGCACACGGCGCGGCACACACCTCCTGTTGCTTCTTGATGCTCACAAACATGCCCTTCTGCATGGCCTGCAAAGAAGAGGGCGGAGCACCCACGTCACCTCAGAGCCTGCGCAGGCCCCCACAGGCCCGTGCGCGCCCATGGGCTGGCGTGCGGGTCTGCGCCATGGGCGGCACCAGCGGCAAAGCGGTGGTCTCGGTCCCCCCGCCTTCGGCCGCCATTCCGCTTGGGTTTCAGATGGGGATTCAGGCTGCCCTCGTCGGTGGCCGGAACACCGGAAACCCCCCGGACCGGCCATGGGCAGGGACTTCGCTCAAATTCGGGCCAAAAATTGGGGAGGAGATGGAGACTGCGCCGCACCGCACAGCACCGCACCGCACCGCACGGCAGTGTCCCTGTTGCCAGAAACACACAGGGAGTGTGGGGCACTGGGGCATGGCACAGCCCCGGGGGCGGAGGGCGCACGGGGGCATACATCGCGTGCAAGCGCGCGCCGAAACCACAACCGAACCCCCAGCCCCAACACAATTAGACCGGGAAAAAAAGCGGTGTCGGCTCCCAAATGCCACGGCAAAACCTCTTAGCGGAGATGCCGCCACTTCCAAATCTCGCCCACTTGCTGATCACTATCCCGCCACCTTTGGCCCCTCCCGCTAGTGCATGACTCTGATGCCTCCATAGACATGGCTGTCTAGGCCTCGTCTTTACACGCTGTACATAAACAACGCCCTTGTCAGAGCAACAAGACGTGCTGGTTCCGTCGTTCTCAGTGCGTTTACCTTTGTTCGCAGTAGGTTCCCCTTATTTCCTGCAAGCCCATGCTGGCTTCCCTCCTTATCACGGGCAACAGGGAAGTATTAGAAAGGGGGGAGGGGGGGGAAGGGGGTCTGGGACCCAAAAATTTGTGTACCAAAAATGGCACCACCAGATTTTCCCAATTTGACATTTCGTGTTTTCCTACTGTGGTCACTTTGGTCTGGAGGGGGGGGGGGACCCCTGTGTGACAGTCCGTCGGGTTGTTGTTTCTTTACGGGGCCCTGGACGGTCACCCGTTCTTCCCTTCGCATGTTGCATCGGGTCGCTGCGTTCTGTCGGCCGCTGCGGCCGGTGCTCTTGCTGGTGTCGTTTCCGCGTTCGCGGAGCCCAGGAGGGGGGTGCCCCCCCCCCCCTCCTCCTACGGCGTACGGCCATTCTAATACTCCCGAGCGGGCAAAGAGGGCAGTCCCTAACGGAAAAAACCGCTCAAGAACTTGTCGGATGGACAGCCCTCGCAAACAGCGCCCGCGAGCGGGACCAGACCGCTGCTGCCCATCGCCGTGCGCTGCCTGCCGTGCCGTCAGTCGGGGGGGGGGGGGGGGCTGCGAAACGGGCAGTGAGGACCTGCTTTTGACGTTCAAACTTGGACGCCCGGCGCTTCCAGTTGCCCAACTGGCTTTCGTAGTCCTTCTTCCTGCCGGACTTCCTGAAGGCGACCAGCAACAAGGCGTGACGGCGTGGGGGTGAGGAGGTCGTTACGGTGGTGGGACGCCAGGCGGTAGTGGGCAGGGGTAGTGACCCCAAAAAGGGGGAGGCAGAAAAAAAAAAAGCGGTGACGGTGGCAGTGTGTACGGGGGGGGGGGGGGGGGTTTGGCATGACGCCATGGTGTGATGATCTCGTCTGCAGCTGGCGGCGCCTACTGGCCGATCGCCATTCGCTGCCCTTCCCTTGGACCCTTTCCCTCCATAGGCGGTGGTGCCCATCAGCTTCTCACCACCCTTTGACCTTCCTCTTCCTCCTTGCCCTAACCTTCCCTCTCCCCTCCCCTTTCCCTTCCCTTGGCCTTTCCAAGGGAAGGGAAAGGCCAAGGGGGGGGGGCTGGCACAAGGCCTCGGGTGTGTGCGGGGAGGGGGGGGGGATTGGGGCTGAATAAGACGGGACTCTTGGGGGAACTGACTAAGGGATTTCCATGGAAAGACAGACCAATGGGCAGGGCGGGAAGAAAATTGCTCTGCGGGGGGGGGGGGGGGGACACGGAAGCCCATTTTCCCAACCCCCCCCCCTCCCTCCTTGGCCGCCGTGACGGGAGGGGGGGTTCAGGGCGGGGGTGCCCGACCTGCCGTGCCAGGGGGGGGGGGGTCAACCCAACATCTATGGCTCAAAATGATACCCACGTCGCGCTGATCATTTTGACTACTCAAAGCAATTTTCAGGTCGCCCAGCTCTTCCGGGGTCCAGCCTGCGGCTCTGCGGCCAAAGTTGTTGAGGTGTTGAGTTGTTTGTCGAGTCTGTCACTTGTTGTCGCTGTCTTTTGGGGCTGGAGCGGTGTAGGGGTGTTGCGTGTGTGCAGAGCGCCGGCAAGACTGGGCCCACAAAGCCCCCGCCACCACTTGCTCGCCCCCCCCAGTGTACCACGGGTGCCCATTGCCATGTCTTGCGTGTACCGCAGTGAATGGTTGGGGGGGGGATGGAAGGGGAAGAGGGGGGCGTCACAGCGGATTACCAAGTGTTACACATGAGCGGTGCGCTGCAGTTTGCCTGTGGTGTTGTTTGTGGAGCAGGTCTTCTCGCCCATTTTGTGATGCCACAGGCCAAATTATATTCGTGACCATTCGTGACTATTTGTGGGCATTCGTGATTTCAGTTGGGACCATTCGCGACGACCATTTGCCAGGCTGCCCATCGTAGGCTGCCGGGGCCAGGGCATGAACCAGAACTGAGGGGCATGGGCGTGCGTGCACAAGACCCCTGTTGGGACCATCCAAACCAGTGCGCCAGCTCCGTCGCAATCAAAAGAAACGACACTCAACATCACCATTTCAATACAGAATTACTGCTGCCTCAAGTAAACACATTCCTTCTGGCCTCTACAAACCGACACCCATTTGAGAATTCACAGCGGCATCATTTCGCTCGGACTCAAGATCAGACATGTGTGTGGCCTGAACAATGGTTGGCATGCACAGGCCAATTTGTGGTTCATAACACGAAAATCCACACGTGTTGGACGGAAACCGGGGCACACGCGACAGCGGTCCCCCCCCCCTCCTCCCGCACGCCCGCGCACACACGCGACATACTTCTTCTGTTCGGGCTCCTTGGTCAGGGTGAGCGAGCCCTGCACAACAACGCACAGAGCACCGGCACACGAATGGAGAGCGCATTCGGCAAAAGAGTTCAGAGCATCGGGTACGCCAATCCGGCGGCGCTCCATTTGGGGAGTACTCAGGGAACGGGGGGAATGGCACCCTTTGCGAACCGTCCTTTTGAATGGGGGGCGGTTGTCGCACCATTTTCGTCCGGTCTGAGTCTTGTGCCTCGCCATTGTGCCCGTTTGGCCTGCCCCCTCCCCCCAAAACGGAGGAAAATGAACGCGGTGCTGATCCCCCCACAGCCCACGACCCTTCCCCCGCTGATCCCCCCACAGCCCACGACCCTTCCCCTGCGGCGCGCAGGAGGCCTTCCCATCGCCTGTGGACCGCCCCAGACATGCCCCCAGCCTCTGCCGGGTCACGGAGCGGATTCCCACTGAGGCAGGCCCACAGAGTTCCGGGGCGTGACGGCCGCGGATATGACGAAGTGGCCCCGAACGCAACCCCTGCCTTACGCCAGGCCCATGTAGCCCGGGCCATGGGAACCCCGAAAGCCCCAAAGTCACTGCCTTTGCGGCTGCTCAGCGGCACTTTTTTTTCAACGGCAACATGATTTTTCGAACCGGGAGTGCGTACTGCACCCCCTCCACAGCCCTCCACAGCCCTCCACAGCCCTCCACAGCCCCTCCACAGCCCTCCACAGCCCTCCGCAGGATAAGCACCCCCAACGCTGACGTCTGTCACCTCCGGCCCTCACGGCTGAGGCTTGTGACGCGCATCAGCACCACCCGGAGCTGCACCAGGGCAGCACCTGCTGCTCCTGACTGGGAACGCTCATCGACGGGGCCGCCACCCGGGCGGTACTCCGATCTTACAGAAGGGCAAGCGGCACCCATCTTCGGGAGGAGCCGATGTGAGGGGGGCAGAGCGAGCACCCCGACCGTGTGGACTGGGTTTGGGTGGCACAGCCCATGGGGTCGTTCCAAGCAAAATCCAAATGAAAATCAGATATGAATTCTGAAAAGCGGTTGCCGGTCGGAAAAGATCAACAATGGGCACACAACGGTCGAGAAGTCACAAGGTACTCGCCCTTGGGGGCTGAGGTGGTCATTCCCTGCCGGGCGCACGCACACGCATTCTAAGGGATGGCTTGGGTGTGTCTAAAACGTTGATTTTCGTGCTGAGTGCCTTTGGCTCTTCCAGATTCAGTTGGTCGTGACGCTTGTGTACGGCTGCCACTTTCTGATTCGGTGATTTTCGTTTTTCTCGGCTTTGCAAGTCCGCTTTGCCCTTTGGGGGTGATCGGACCCCGACACCGCGCACCCCCACGTGCACACAGACCCGCTTGGTCTTCGCTGCACTCTTCAGCTTCTTCTCCGTATTGGCCCTCCGCAAGGGGCTCGTGCGGCCGCCGTCAGAATTCTGAGAGATGGTGCGAAAGAGGCTCCGCAGGCGTCCCGGAGGAGCTCCCCGTGCGTCATCACTGGTCAACAAAGGGCAGTTCGTTGGAAGGCGCGGCGTGGGCGCCAGCAAACACTGAAAGCAGGTGCCGGCGACAACCTCCGGATTGGCGGGGGGACAATGCTGCCCGATGGGAAGGGACCTGGACCATGAACCCCTTTCTGATGCGCCCCCACCGCCCTCTCCTCCTCATTCCAACGTCCTCCACTTCCCCAGCCCAAAAACAATGACCGCCCCCGGTACTTGTGGTCAATGAAAGGTTGGAGCAGGAGCCCTCTTTGAGTGGCCCTTCCTGTTCATTCCGTCTTTCAACCCCCGCCCCCCATTTCAAATTTGTTGGGTACCCCCCCACTCCCTATTCAAAATTTGTTCGGTACGCCCCCTCCCTATTCAAATGTGTTAGGGGTCCAGTTTACTGCCAATCGCGGTCGGTTGATCGCCAACCGCCGTCGGCTTGGCCGCCAACTGCCAATTGGTTGACCTCCAACCGCAACCCCCCTCCCGTTCCGGCGAGAAAAACCCAACGTTCCGGCGCAACGTTCCGGCGAGCCGTTTTTTCAGCAAAAGAGGTTCCTGGTGCCCAGGAACTCAGTCCCAGGGCGCAAACACACCTTCCTTTTGGTTGTTCGGTAGTTGGAGTAATGTGGAAACCCAAAGCATCCCTCAATTTGCAAAAAAAAATTTTCATCTCTCGGTCTGTATATGGTTCCTGGTCAGCAGGATGTCAGAACCGGCCACTGGTCCAGTGGATATGCATTGGACTACAGATCTGCAAGCGCAGGTTCAATCCCCTCTACCGGGCTACCGAAGTTTTTTTGCACTTTTTGTCACTTGACTCTGCCACCCACCGAAGTTTTTTGCACTTTTTGTCACTCAATTTGCAAAAAAAAATTTTCATCTCTCGGTCTGTATATGGTTCCTGGTCAGCAGTATGTCAGAACCGGCCACTGGTCCAGTGGATATGCATTGGACTACAGATCTGCAAGCGCAGGTTCAATCCCCTCTCCCGGGCTACCGAAGTTTTTTTGCACTTTTTGTCACTTGACTTTGCCACCCACCGAAGTTTTTTGCACTTTTTGTCACTCAATTTGCAAAAAAAAAATTTCATCTCTCGGTCTGTATATGGTTCCTGGTCAGCAGTATGTCAGAACTGGCCACTGGTCCAGTGGATATGCATTGGACTACAGATCTGCAAGCGCAGGTTCAATCCCCTCTCCCGGGCTACCGAAGTTTTTTTGCACTTTTTGTCACTTGGCTCTGCCACCCACCGAAGTTTTTTGCACTTTTTGTCACTCAATTTGCAAAAAAAAAAGCTGTTCTTTTTTTTCCCAAGCAAAAACAAGTCTGAAAGAAAAGTGGGAACACGCCGACAAATGCACAGAAGTGGAGAATTCCCATTTCTGTTGCAATAACAGCTGCTCCTTCAGTTGCAGATCATGGAAATCAGTCATGGATGCCCCCTCGGAGCCACAAAAACAACATTTCAACATCTCTGCCAGTGGATGGACAAACAAAAGTGTTACTGGCAAAGTGGACGACAACGGTTGACAGTAGCAGCAAGCGTTTTCACTGAAAAACATTGAGCCTCACAGAATCACAACGTTCCGGCAAAACGTTCCGGCACATTCCGGCAATTCCGGTGACCGGAACGGGAGGGGGGTTGCAACCGCCGTCGATTGGCAGTCAGCAAAAGCGAAGCGCAACCCCCTCGACCGGAGGCAGCAGCCCCCCCCACCCCCCCACCCCCCCACACACACCTGCTCGGTATGGATGTCCGACATCGAAGCGGATCCGGCGGACTTGGCGCTGTCGAACTCCGCAATCTTGCTCAGGAAGTCCTGCTTCTCGGATTGGTACTCGTCGTTCAGCTTCGTGTACATCTCCACTTGGTTCCTGCAAAACCGGTGGGCGGGCACGAGGTCACAGGCCTGCCAACTGGGGCCTGCGGAGCGCACACCTGCTGAGGTGCACGCTTCCGGGGGCGCACGCCCGCTCAGCAGTGTTGTCAATAAGACGGGGGAGGGTTGGCCTCCCTTGCCCCCCCCCCCCCTCCCGTCCCGCCCCGCCCCGTCCCGTCCACAGCATCCATGTCCATACCGTGACAGCCACCCAGGGACATACCCATGGACCTCAACCCATGGACGGTTGGCCAACCCCCCCCCCCCCGCCCCCACCCCCCAAATGGCGCGATTCTTATGGACGTCCCTGCGGCTGAGGTGGCGGCTTCCTGAGGCGCACACCTGCCGGGCCATGGGGAGGGAGGAGGGGACCTATGGCTGCCCGCCCCCGCGTACCCACCCCCGCCCCCGCACCCCCGCGTACCCGCGACCGCATACTGCGTTCCCGTCCCCGTGTACCACTTCACGGCAAATCCCCCCCATTTTCCTGCAGTGCGCCCCCCCCCCCCCCATTCCTGATACTGCATTGTGTGCAGATGCCGATCAGGGGATTGGCTGGTGATACGGGGGGTGGGGGATGACGCCGGGTTGTGTTACTGTCTGTAGCGGGCGGCACCTATTGGCCTCTCACCACTCACCGCTGCCCTTCCCTGGCACCCTCTCCCTCCGAAGGCGGCAGTGCCCAGCGGCCTCTCACCCCCTCGTGTCCTCCCTCTCCCTCCCTGGCCCACCCTCACCCCCCTACACCCCCTTCCATTCCCCCGGACTGTCCTTGTTTCGCTGCTCCTTTGTCGGGTTCACACGGAGGAGGGCAACAGGGGACCCCTCCCCAACAGCGGCTTTTGGGCCCCAGGATGTCCACTTGCGGAGTCGGGGGGGGGGGGTCCTGGGATCTTGGCCCACCCACCCACCCACCCACCCACCAGATCAAAAACTTTCCCTCGGGGAAAAGAAAAAACGAAATACATGAACCGTGCCGCAGAATGGGGGCCGATTTCACGCACACAAACTTTGTTGTGGCCTCAGACCCCCCCCCCCCCACCCCCGTCTCCTATCGACCCGCCACCACGCAATCCCCCGGTGCCGGTCCATTCCCGGGAACAGCGAAGGTAAAATGTGTACCGCAGCAGCAAACGCAACACATTTGAGGTCGCCGGCGCTCCGGGGAGCGCGCGGCAGGGGGGACAGGGGGGGGGGGGGAGGCGGGGCGCACACCTGTAATTCTCGCACTCCGCCTGCAACTCCGCAACGGTGTTCTTGTACAGGGCCTCCGTCTCCTCCATCTGCTGCTGCAGGGCTCCTGCAGACGGACGGGACCCCGGGGCATAGCAGCGATGCGCCGCGATGGCCCAAGCAGCGGCATTGTGCCGCCAACCCCTCGGCCCGTGCGCTGTGGTGTGTGCGACCGCGGGGGCCGTGGGACTGTGGGAGTG
Organism: Eutreptiella sp. 'Long Island Sound 2002'; assembly: GCA_964036045.1. NCBI lineage: Eukaryota > Euglenozoa > Euglenophyceae > Eutreptiales > Eutreptiaceae > Eutreptiella > Eutreptiella sp. 'Long Island Sound 2002'. The sequence goes on along the minus strand of OZ038399.1, from coordinate 11,375,500 downwards.
TGTGGGACGGGACGCGGGACTGTGGGAGTGTGGGACTCCGCCCGCCGCGTCGGGGGGGGGGGGGGCGGGGATTGAAAAAAAAAAGTGCTCTTCGTTTTGGCACATTCGAGCCCCTCGTGAAACGCTGAGCATCTGGACTGCACAGAAGCGGGGGTACAAAACCCCTGTGGACCATGCACCATGACCGAAAGGGACACCGGGAGGTGCTGGCAGACGCACAAAAGGACCCCCTACGGCACCGGACGAGCCGCTGCACACTGAGGGGGAGGGGGGGTGACACACCCACGTGTCACCGCATGGGGGGGGGTGGGGGGTTTGGCATGACGCCATGGTGTGATGATCCCGTCTGCAGCTGGCGGCGCCTACTGGCCGATCGCCCTTCCCTTGGACCCTTTCCCTCCCTCGGTGGTGCCCATCGGCTTCTCACCGCCCTGTGACCTTCCTCTTCCTCCCTGCCCTAACTGTCCCTCTCCCCTGCCCTTTCCTTTCCCTTGGCCTTTCCCTCCGTAGGCTGCGGTGCCCATCGGCCTCACACCACTCCTTCCCTTCCCATGCCCTTGGTCGGTTGTGCGGGGGGGGGGGGACCAGGGATGTGCTTATCCGCGGGGGCCGGGGGGGGGGGGGGGGCTGATCTGGCGGACCCCCACCCCAGGCCAACCCACCCCCCCCACCCAAAACCAAAAACAGTTTCCTCTGGGGGAAAATGACGTTTTGAAGAGAGACCCAAACAATGAGAGGCCCATTTTACGTACACAAACTTGTTTTTGCCCTCAGACACCCGCCCCCCCCCCGTCCCGTCCCAATTAGGGTGAGCTAAGCGGACGTGCGGGTGGGACCCCCGGTAGATCTGTCCATACACGCCCCGTTCCACACCGCCACCCCGCAAGAGCCACTGGATTGCAACCGCTCAAACGCACACGACCTCAAAGAGGAGCGGGAATGTATGACGATGCAATTTGGTGTGAGACACACAACACACTGTCAGCGGCCAGCCCCGGCCGACCCACCCACCCACAGCGGAAAAATTTTTCTGAGGCAAAAAAGAAGTATCAAAAAGGCCGGGAAGTTGAGGCCGGTTTAGGTACACAAACTTTTTGGGGGGCCTCTAACCCTCTATTTGGGGTTCTCCTTAAGCAATAGCCTGCATCTGCAAGCCGCTCACCCCCTGCCATGCCCCCCTGTGTGGCCTATAGTCCATCTGCGGTTATTTTATGGGGCCCTGGACAGTCACCCGTTCATTCTTCACCGCATGATGCAGTGCCGATCTTCTCGTGAAGGTCCGCCAAGCCGCTGTCTTGACCGCCCCCATTTCTGTTTCTCCATCGGCGGCGGGTTGTGGTGGTCAAAGCATTACGAATCCATACGGCATTAACCTTCGCTCAGCCCCCCGACCGGTGGTGTGGCACCCGTCCTGCAGGCCCCCTGCCCGTTTGCTGATGCGCCCCCCCCCCCCCCTGGCCCCCATCCCCTTCACAGCCCAGGGGAGGGAGGCAGACCGATGTGCTGGTGCTTCATTTTGGCGACCTCCACGACAGACGACACCTTCCGCCGGTGCGTCTGGGCCTGATGGGCCATGGCCTGCGCCTGCTGCACCAGGCGCTTCCTGTGGAGATGGAGGCAGAGGCCTCTGCAGAGCGGCCACCCCGACACATGGGCGGGGGACACGACGTGTGGAACGCCGGAGCAAACCGCACATCACAACACTCCCTCCCGCCTCCCTGTCGGCGAAGAAACCCCGTCGCATCGGCAAGCGCTACAGGAGGTGGGTGGGTGAGGGGGGGGGGGGGTGCAGAAGGGAAGGGATGTCAGAGGCGGCCCCAGAAGCGGTTAGACCGGCGGTTGGAGGAGGTTGCCAAAGCGTGGGGGGCGGTTACTTTCGGTTACAAATGCCATCGAAGCTGGCACTTGCTCTCAGGGAGACAGTGGCTGGGGGACAGTGGCTGTGCATAGGCTGGGCGCCCTGGAGGGGGGGGGCTTGGCACAAGGCCTTGGTAGTAGGTTGTTTGCCTTTGGCGGGGCCTATTGGCCTCTCGCCACCTGGAGGGGGGGGGGGGTACCTGCCCCCCTTCCAATGCATCCCTTGGGGAGGGGGGGGGGGTCGCTAAGACGCCGACGTCGGGCTTGGGGAGGGGGTGGACAAGAGGGGGGTCCATCAAGTCTGGAGTTTGAAGTTTGAAGTTTGATCAAATACCGGTACACAGTCCCGAGGAGGGCAAAGGCAACGAGAGAACCCACCCCTGCACTCGGCCCCGTGGGCGGTCCCGAAAACCGGAGAGGCCGGACGACCCCAAACGTGTGGACGGGCCGCACTTGTCTGTCTGCAGGTCCCCCGAAACACACAAGGCTCCACGTCACAGCACTTCTTTCCTTGAGGGCGGCGGGGGGAGGGGCGTGAAGCAGCGGATACTCCGCCATCGATATGGCCCCCGGAACACAGGCCATGGGGTCACCCGCTCAAATCGGTGCTGAATGCTGCCGCGAGTTCGCCCATCGGGCCATCGAATGGGGCATAGGCCGGCTTGGGTCTGCGCATCCCCCTCCGAAGAACACGGCGTGACCCCCCCCCCCCAATCCGCCAGCCCAATGTACACCTCCGCCTTTTCGAAATGGGGGGGGGGGTTGGCACAAGGCCTCGGTATCTGATTGTTTGCCTTTGGCGGCGCCTGTTGGCCTCTCGCCACTGCTCATTCTGACCCTCTGGGGGTCCGAACGTGTTTTGGTTGGGGGGGGGGGGTATCACTTGGAACGGAGGATGGCCTGCCTTCACGGGTACCGAGCGTGTGACGTATCATAAGCGCTGGGCCCCTGGTCCAGTGCAACGCCGCGGGAGGGGGGCCCTTTGAGCGTGTTTCGCAGACCCCGCCCCCCTCTCCCGAGGCTCCCTCAGGCCCCGGGCAGCGGCTTGCTTCCGCATCGAATGCGACTACACCGGCGGCGGGTGAGGGGGGGGGGGGGGGGCGGTGTCCGGAATGCGCTGGGCATCGGTCCCAATCAGACTTCGTTTATAAGAGGGGGGGGGGGTTGTTGGCTCTGGGACCCACCCAAAAAAAATCTTGACCCAAAATTTGGCTGAGGGAAAATCAACTTTGAGCGGCCCCTTTGTGGGACTCACCCAGACCCCCCCCCCTTTGGTATCAATTCCTTATATATACACGCGGGCGGGGGGCAGCGGGGCGTACTTCTCGCGCCCCCAGTCGTCCATCTTGTCCTTCAGCTCCGCCTCCTTCTCGTACACGGAGCGCTGCAGCTCGTTGATCCGCGTCTCTTTGTCGGAGATCTCTTTACGGAACGACTGGGCCCGGCCCTTGTTCTGGGCCAACAGCTGCTGCGTCTGCTTCTCCCGGGCCAGCAGCAGGGCCTCCAGCTTCTGCGGAGAAGGGGCCGGGCGGGAGATGCCGTGATGGTGAGGCAGGGGGGACCCGCAGGGCGGCAGTAGAAAGGGGGGGGGGGGGGGGATGCGGGGGGGGTTTGGCACAAGGGGGATGCCGGGGGGGGGGGGGTGTCTGGGACCCAAAAGTTTGTGTACCAAAAATGGCCCAATAAGATTTTCCCTGTTTCAAATTTTGTTTTTTCCCGCGCTGGTCACTTTGGCGGGGGGTCCAGGGGGGGTAACCCGCCTCCTCCTGCGGCGTACGGCCATTCTGATACTTCCCTAGAGACACGGGCGCACGACTACCGTGGTGGGCAGGGGGGGGGGGGAAGGGGGGATGGGGGTTGGAACAACACCCTCAGATGTTGCTCCTCTCCCGGCAGATGGCGGCATCAACCGACTGCTCGCCACCCACGAAAGGTCCCCCAAAGCCGCTGGCCCATCGTCTCTGCTTCTCCATCGGTGGCGTGGCACCAACACATTTGAAGGATCCACATGGCAATCATCTGCAGTGCGGAGTGCCCCGCAGCTCTGCAGGAGCGCAAGTAGTGGTGAGGGTGTGTGCGAAGTTTGGAATGGCAAAACTTGGGGCGGGGAACTCTTGGTACCACTTCTTAAATACCACGGGAAATTTGGTATCAATCCCAGCTTGAGGGGCTGTGAAAACCTCGTGCTTGGCCATTTCAAAGCCCGGACTCACCATTTGAAGGCCCTGGCTCACCATTTAAAGGCATGGGCTCTCCCTTTCAAGCCGCCACTGGCCTTGGACCGGTGTGCCCATGCCTTGAAATGGTGAGCCCAGCCTTTCGGTAGTGAGCCCAGGCCTTCAAATGAGGAGCGAAGGCCTTCAAATGGTGGCCTACAATACACCCGGACTGCGGCACACGGGCATGGCCCCTGGAATTGCACCGCGCAAAATGCCCACGGGTCTGGAAACACCGGGGCATGATTTGGCAATGGACCGTTTTGGTGTGCCAAATCTTGCCCTTCCAAACTTCGCCCTCTCCAAAGCCCCTGCCCCCCTGTGTGGCATTCCGTCGGGCTGTTGCTCCTTTACGGGGCCCTGGACAGTCACCCGTTCTTCCCTTCGCATATGGCGTCGGGTTGCCCCCCCCCCCCCCCCCCCGGCAGCCAGAGCCAACCACCAAGGCCTTGTGCCAGACGCCCCCCCCCCACGTAGGCGTGCGTTGAAGATTAATGCCGTTTGGATCCTTAATGTGTTGGTGCCATGACCCGCCACCGATGGAGAAACAGAAACGGTGGGCCAACACAGCGGCTTTGGTGGATCTTCAGGACTCAAGATCCGGACATAGTGGCGAGAGGCCAGTGGGCGCTGCCAACAAACCAACACCAAGGTTGTGCCACCCCCCCCCCCCCCGCCCGTAGGCTTGCGTCCACCCATCCATGTCAAACACCAGCTGCAAGCTGTCGACCACGGGGTCTTTAGGAGTGGTCGGAGGCCGCAGCTTTACTCCCGGCAGTCGTCCAGTCAAACCTTCGCACCCCAGAGATTCGAACCGGGGACCGCAGGTGCAGGAGGCATAAGCTCTCACCTCTCAACCGGCCGATGCCTCGATGGAGAGGCAGGGCAGGAGGAGGGGAGTGGGCGTGGACGCACCTCCTTCTCCTGCTGGATCGACTCGTTCTCTTGGTGTATGGCCTCTGCCTGCGTCTTGGCCCAGGAATTCATGTCATACTCCCAATGCCGCATCTGCCGGTGCCACTTGGCCTGCTCTGCTTGCCGGGCGGCTTGCTCGGCGTGGCGGGCGGACCGCAGGTGCTCGCATTCTTTGCTGAAGGGGCAGTGGGGCGCGTGTGCAGAGGGCGCCGTGCGTGCCTGCCTGCCTGCCTCTGCCCCTCCCTCGCTCTATCCAAAAGCAACGACCCGATAGCACGCGAGAGGCGGACAGGCAGGGAGGGGAGGGCAGGGGCGACAGGGGGGAGTGGGAGCGAGCGACGAGGAGCTTTGTGTCGTGATCAGTCCATGCTCCCTCTCGGTAATGCCGAGGGCTGTCGGGGTATATCAAAAGGCAAAAGAGATAGTGGTGGCTGTGAATGGTTTGTGGGGCATGGATTGGACAACGATGATGGTGATACACCACCACCACCACCACCAGAACCACCACCACAACCACAACCACAACCACCGGCGGGAATCAACGAGGTTGTTTTTTTTTGTTGCTGGAGGGTGAGGTACTGGGTACGTTGGTGACGTGTTTGGAGGAGTTGAATTTGAAGAGTCATCCCTTAAGGGGGTATCCGAGCCCTGTGCATAGCACGGACTGGTGACGATAGTTGTTGTTGGTGTTGCTGGTGTTGCTGGTGTTGGTGGGTGGTGGTGGTGGTGGTGGTGGTGGTGGTGGTGGTGGTGGTGCTGACCCAACAAATGCGCACACCGCCACGGAGAAAGCAACCAGGTCACTGCACAAAGAAAAGTCTCGTATCATCCACTGCTATATCCATCTGATATTTGTCACGGGTAAACAAAAGGCGTATGGACCTTCCCCCGCAGTTGGTGCCTAGAACCAAACCGTCCGCCAGCCGTTGGCCGGTAACTATCGGGCCCGAGGGCTGTCCGTCATCGCTCTCCACAGTGAAATAACCCCTGAGCCATTGCACCCCCACCACAACAGCCTGCGATCCTCCCCTTCACTGCCAGAAGCTTGGACGAGCGGCCCGGTGCTCTGGGCTCAGGTGCGGGCGCATACCGGAGGGAGTCCAACTCCCATTCTTTGGAGTCCAAATCCGTCTTGAGTCTGCGAATCAGGCCCTCGTACTTCTTCTGCAACCAAAAGCAATGCCATGGGGTCCTCTCTCCCTCCGCCAGGGCGGTCTCCGCAACAGCCCAACACAACACAAACGCTGGCGTCCGGGACACGGAGAGCGGCGGTTGGAGGATGACCGACGGCTGTGGAGGCGTCCCGGACGGCGCTTGGGGGGTCGACCGACGGCCTTTGGAGGGTGAACCGGCGGCGGTGGACGGGTACCAGGGCGCTCCTTGAGCAGGGTCATCCAAAGAGTCCAAAACAAAAAAAAAAAACCAACAGCCGCCTCTGCTCTGGCAGGCACGGCGGAGCAGCGCGCACCTGGGATAGGGCTGACAGGCCGCCTGAGGTCGTGGGGGGAATGTTATGTACCAGCGGCACAAACACAAAGGCAGTGTCCAGCTCAGGTCAGACTGCATCGTGGAGGTTTGGGCGAGGGGTTTGGGGGGGGTTGGCACAAGGCCTTGGTGGTTGGCTTGGTGAGTGGGGGGGGGGGGGGCTGGGGGGGTTCCGTAAAGATGGAAAGAAATCTGATGGATACGTCTGGTGTAACGCACGCGTTCACCTTTTGTGGCCTCCGTTTGACTGTGGACGGCCAATGGTATACGAGACGGCATGTCAGCCGAATGCTGTGCACTGCGTCTCAGTTCAGTGTTGTGCTGACGGGACTTGTAGGCAGACATTCGGCGGTCGGGCTGGCATCATCGAGCAACGTAAGGCGATCAGCCCCCCCCCCCCCCCCTGAGCGCCGTCTGCTGGGCCCCCACACCACAACAAGGTCACCGGCCCCGGGTTTCCCTGAGCTTGGGGGGGATCCAATCGTGGGTTCCAATGGGAGGGGGTCAGAGGAGCTGATGTAGGGGAACCGCGGATGGATGGGAAGCTTTCCGGGGGGTCACATCCCGGGGACACAGGCTCTTGGCTCTGACCGCTTTCTGTCCCTGATCCAGCCAAGAGGCATACTGCGGGCAGGTGCCAGTGCTCTGGGCCCCCCGAGAGCAACCATGTGGGCAGTGACAGCGCACTGGGCCCCCCAGTGCACCGAAGCGGGCATCGTCCGCATACTCACGCGCAGGAGGGATGAGGGGTGGGGGGGAGGGAGGGAGGGAGGGATCTACTAGTGTACACGCACCGTGTCTGGGTGCCTCTCTTGCTCTGCAGCACCCCAGGCTACTCCCCCAGGGTACTCCCCGAGGGGCAACTCAACGAGGGGCAACGCACTATGGGTGCCGCAGGGCGACAGGGCAACCGGGTGCAGAGGAGGAGAGGAGGAGGCACGTACAGGCAACCCCTGCGGTTGGAAGCCCGGCCGGGCAGTGTCACAGGTCCCGGCGGTCCACAGCATCCATCCATTCGCGGTTGGATCGCAACCCTCCCCCCCCGCCCCCGCTCAGGGCAAAACGCCCCAGAGGCAGTGATGATCTGCCACCCCTGTCACACCCGCGTGTCTCTGAGCTCAATCTCCTTCTTCTGCAACGCATGCTTGAGCGTCTGCAGTGACTGCTCATTCTCCCTGATGTTCCGCGTCATGGTCCTGCAGCGGAACGGCGCGGGTCAATGTACGGAGGCACCACCACCAACCACAAAGCTCCGGCAGCCCAGCGCCCCAGGGCAATCACAACGACGCAATGCACGACGGCAAAGGGGGACCGTGCGGTGGTGCTCAGGGCACAGAACACGACCCGCAGCATTCGTTACTTGTCGCTACTTGTGTTGCACAGGTGTGCGTTTGGAGCGAGGGGCAGCCCGCAGAAGGTCAATCGCACCCATCTGTTGGTCTTTGCCGTCTGTTTGTCTGCGAGCCCCGCGCAGCGCCCATGGGACTGCAGGGGACGTGCGAAATCCGCATATCTACCGCCACCATCAACGCCCCGCACCCCCCCCCCCCCAACGGGGTATGGGGCGGTGGACCTGATGTCAAGACCACATGGACGCAAAAGAGCAGCGTATCACCTGACTGAAAGCGCTACAGGGTTTGAAACAGCAAGCAGAGGCCCTGGTTGCTGTCGGGCTTCAGCAACCCCAGCACCTGAATGCCCTGGAGGAGGGGGTCCATAAAGGCCAGTAGGTTAGGGACCGTACACCCCGGGTGCATGAGCCGAAGTCAGGGGAGCTAAGCAACGGTGTAGCTGGAGACTGGGGTACACACGGCGGGGGGTGGGGGGGGGGGTAGGCAAAAAGGCTGAGTAAATATGCCCGTTGGTGCTTCCCGGGGGGGGGGGGGGACACTGGTTCGAGTGTTTTGAAATACATTGCTTCCCAGGTTTGTCCCTGGCCACGGGGGGGGGGGGGTATTTTCAACAGGTGAGGGTGGGACAGTGGTCCCCCTGCTCACAGGTGCTGCACCTGCCCCTTGGCGCCCCTCCGGCGCCGGCGATGCTTCACACAAAGTCCTCCTCAAAACCGTGAAGTCTGGAGGGTGCCCACCCCCACCACTGGAAATGGACACAGGACGAGGGAGGGGGATAGAACATACGAGATCTGTGCGTCAAGGGTGGACCGCTTCAGCTCGAACTGGATCAGTTCACTCTGCTGCCGCTGCTCTCGTGCGGCGCACTCTGAGAGACGGGTCTCCAGCTTTTGCTTGTCAATGCGCATTTGGCTGATCGCGGCCATGTGCCGCTTGATCTCTTCCCTGCGTGTGTACGGGTGGGTCGGTGCACGAGGGCAATCATGCATTTGGCGTGAGTTGTGCGGGGAATTGCTTCGTGATGCATGAGGTGCGTGGCGCTGAGTCATGCATGACGCGTGCCTTATATTGCGGGGCGCGGGCCGTGCGTGCACCGTGTACTGGGGAGAGGGAAATTAGGAACGTGTGAAATTGGGAATGGCGATCAGTTGATCATCAACCGACAACCGCAACCCAACCGTCAATAAACCGAGAGCGACGCGGTCCTTAGTGCACAAGTAAAGAGATGGAGCTATCAGAGACTGCTCTTGATCAGTTTGAGTCGGTACAAAGCGGTGCGGGGGGCTGATGCAGGCCGAGGAAGTATCCATATCCGGAGTATCCCAGTATCCAGCAGGCCATGGAAAAATGGGGAAAATGGGGAAAATGAGGAAAAATGGGGGGAAATGGGGGGAAATGGGGGAAAATGGGGGAAAATGGGGGGAAATGGGGGGAAATGAGGGAAAATGGGGGGGAAATGGAGAAAAATGGGGGAAAATGGGAAGTTGTTACAAATGAATGACGGAAAATGTATGAAATCGTTCCAACAAGAAAGAAAAATGGAGGAAAATGGTGTAGAAATGGGGGGCAAATTGGTGAAAAATGGGACACGGGCAGGTCCCATTTTTCCCATTTTTCCCAAAGGCAACCTGCTTCCCCACAGGGCCGTGAATAAAAAACCAAGTATCCAAGTATTCGGATGGAAAAATGGGGAAAATGGAGGTACCCGGAGGTATCCGGAAAACTGGATGCTTCATAGGCTTGCCGATGGGACAGGAACCCACACACCGGCAACCCCCGAGCTACCGTACAGTGCAAGGACCTAAGTGAAGGACTGCACCCCAGCGCCTAATCGCGCTCCCTCTCGAGGGTCTCTGTCTGCTTCTCTGGGCCCCTTCCAAGGCCTCGCCCGGCGCATCCAGATACAATACCTGAGCGCATGCGTGTTGTCGCTGTGCCCTTGCTCGTGGATGTGGTGATTCATCTTCTGAATCTCCCCCAAAGCGCGCTGCACTTGAACCTGTGCAATAAAAGGGGGATCACATGACTCGAGGGTCTGCTACAGTCAGCACAGCACAGCACCGCACAGCACCCACTCAGTAAACCAGCCCCCCCGTAGGCGGAGGGTATGCGCTGCACTAAGAAAAGGCCGGCACAACACGCACATCTGCAGTCCGTAGATCACGCACACATGTTCATTGCCCGCACCTGCGCCTCTCCAAGCTGCCCGTCCTTCTCTTTGAGCAGGTCCTTAAGGCCCTCGCGTTCGGCTTCGTTGTCCCGGATGTACTTGCGAACATGCCTATGGAAAGGCCCCGGTAGGGGAGGGTGGCCCGGACACCCGGGGGAAGGATCAGCGCACGGGTTTGTACGGAGATTGCCGGGCGCAATCTGAAGGGCTTGCGCAACAAACACAATGCGCACGCCATCCTGGACTGCATCGCATGGGACTCCACCGCGCGCCCCTGTGCACGGGTATGGCGTCCAACGCTGTACGTTCTACGGGACGGCATCGACATTGTATGCCCCGCGTATGTGCAGAGCACCCCACAGGCCTGTACGCCCCATGCACGTGCACAGCACCCAACACGGCCAAGGCATGCGGACAGCAGCCGATGCTGCAGGTGTGGGGGCCCTGACCCAGGCGGCGCTCAGGGGGGGCCCTGATCGACTTGAGTTGCTCGATGATGCCAGCCCGACCGCCTGTGGACCGCTGGGACCTGTGACACTGCCCGGCCGGGCTTCCGAGCGCAGGGGTTGCCTGTACGTGCCTCCTCCTGTCCTCCTCTGCACCCGGTTGCCCTGCTGCCCTGCGGCACCCACAGTGCGTTGCCCCTCGCATCCCCTGTGCGCGTGCACAGCCTCTCACACGGCATGCCCCACGTGTGTGGACGGCGCGACACTGTGTACCGCCAAACAAATTGACACAACACACAACATACTCCAATTTGCTGTGCAGAGCACTCTTCTCCCTCTGCAGCTCATCAAGGGAGCGTGTCAGGTTGCCGTTGGTTTCTTTCATCACCTCATACTCATGCTTCATCTCCTTCCATTGCTTGGAGAACCGGCTGTTCGTCTGTTCAAACTCCGCTCTGCAGGAGGTCAGCGCGGAATGGAGTGCGTATGTGGGGAGGGGTGAGTGCCCCCCCCCCCCCCCGGGGGGGGGGGGGGCTTGGAGCAGGAATGTGTGTGTCCCACTGCTCACCGCTACAGCTTAGCGGTGGTGCCCCCCTGGCGTCCACTCTCCTGCCTCCCGAACCGTGCAGTTTGGAGGGGTAATTGTGGCACAGGGCCAGAGGGCACCGGGTCACCGAGTGTAACGGTGTGGCACATCAGTACAACACCGGCATCCTGCCTGGCGTCGCTGGACCAAGCAATCGCATGCGTGGCACGTTGCCCCCCCCATCCCCCATCGCCCTGGTCCAGACCGCGCCCTGCCAGCAGCCCCCCGGAGGACGGAGAGTTGCATTTCTGAAGCTTCCACCGCCAGACCACGGGCGCAGGCCCCCCCAGTGGGTGGAGCCTGCAATCCCTCCAAAGGTGGTTGGGAGCCCCCGTTTCAGTGCCGTTAACGTAGGCTGGGCTGGGGCGGGAAAAGGTCTGCGGGCGGGGGTAGGGGGGGGGGCGGTTGACCCCCCCGCCTGTGTGACATTCCGTCGGGTTGCTGTTTCTTTACGGGGCCCTGGACAGTCACCCGTTCTTCCCTTCGCATGTTGCGTCGGGTCGCTGCGTTCTGTCAGCCACTGGGGCCGGTGCTCTTGCTGGTGTCGGTGTCGTTTCCGCGTTCGCGGAGCCCAGTGCCGGGGCTGTGCTGGATGTGGGGGGATGTGCCGTTTGCGCGTCAGCGGCGCCCAGTAGTTGGCGCCCCCCTCCCTTCTTCCAGCCCCCCCCCCCCCCCGCGCCCCCTCCTTGTGGGACCGGCTCCGGGACTGCAGGCGGTCCAAATAAAGGCCGCGTGGCGCCCGGCCGCCACAAGGGCAGCCCAGACAAGCCCCCACCGTGTCCCGGTCCAAATCCAGGTACGCATCGGAGCGTAGGAATGCGGCCCCAAGGAGGCACAGCGTATGAGCGCCCAGGGTCTTAGGCTCAGCTCGCTGCCTGAGGCGCGTGGGCCACGGACCCAGTGCCCCCCGAAACCGAAAACGCCACTGAAACCTGCTCCCTTCAGGGCCCAAATGCCAGGCACACCGAAAGGGTCTGGGAGGGGTCCAGGACAGGGGTGCGGGGGCACCCCAACATACATCCCTCAAAACCATCCCCGCGACGCACTGATCGTTTGGGGGCATGTATCATGGGGAAAAGAATTTTGAGCAAATTTTCTGTCCAGGCCGCTTTGCGGCCCAATTTCCGAGCCATCTTCAAATCAAGGAACTTCCTTTATACAAAGACTCTGACGTTTGAACCCCTTTTACACCCCCCCCCCCCCTGTGTGACATTCCGTCGGGTTGCTGTTTCTTTACGGGGCCCTGGACGGTCACCCGTTCTTCCCTTCGCATGTTGCGTCGGGTCGCTGCGTTCTGTCAGCCACTGGGGCCGGTGCTCTTGCTGGTGTCGGTGTCGTTTCCGCGTTCGCGGAGCCCAGTAGTTGGTGTGCCGGGGCTGTGCTGAATGTGGCGTGGTGTGCCGTTTGGGCGTCAGCGGCGCCCGAGAGTTGGCGGATTGAGGATGTGCTGGTTGTTGCCGGGGTCGTTTGACTGTTTTTGCCGTCCACACACCTCTGTCCCCCCTCCCTCCTTCTGAGGGCTCAAATGACCCCCCCCCCCCCCCCCCAAAAAAATTTCCCCCCCCTGCCTGGCAACCGGTGAGTGAGCTCTCTTCCTGCTGACCCTGCCCCTTGGGCGTCCCTGAAGACCCAAAAAGACACTCAGGGTGGGCACGGGGTGAGGTGAGCAGAGCAAGACGTTCATCAATTCTCAACGTACCGCAGGGCGTTCAGCTGCTTCTGGACGGAGGCGCATTGGGCTTCGGCCACTTTGACGCGGTGCTGCCACTCGGTCACAGCCTTCTCCTTCTCCATCACCGTCTTCTCCATCTCCCCGACCGCCTTCTCCTTCTCCAGCACCGTCCTTTCCATCTCCCCAACCTTCCCCTGTGCGGACGCGCATGCATGCACATGGATACGTGGATACAATCTGAGACATGGCATTGGGCGGGACAGCAGGGCAGGGCTTCTGTAAAGCTAAAAGGAAAAAAAAGGAAAACTTATCGGATCTCCGCAAAGCGCCAGTCGGCGGGTGACTGCAATCGGTCATCAGCCAACCGACGTCGGTTGGGCATCAACTGCTGTCGGTTGAGCGCCAACCGCCGTCGGTTGAATATCAACCGCTGTTGGTTAACCCAATCCTGCCAATAACCGGGCCGTCCTCAGAGGGAAAAAAAAAGAAAGCAAATTCTCATTCCTAAAGGACAGCCCCGCTGCAGGGGCGCAAGCGCGCACACTGTCCCCCAAGGGGCAGACGAAATGCACGGACCTTTGCTTCTCTCAGGGCCACCTCCTTCGCAGAAAGAATGCTCACCAGGTCAGAGGCCTGTTTCTGGGATCCGGCACATTCCGAAGTCAAATTCCTGATACACAACAGAGTGCGGCCCTTCGGCAGCAGCCCCTCAAAACACGTAGCGGACCCCATGATGCCCAGGCCTCGAACTGCACACGCGCGCACGTACTGCCCGCATGCCTACCATGGATGCGGTGCTTCGGAGCTGTGCTGAGGCCGCCACCGCCTCCTCAACGCTGCCCCTTCAGCGGCCGTGAGCAATGATTCCAGCAACGATACCACACCAACGAAGCGCACGCGGCACGCCGCGCACCACACTCACCACCCCGCAAACCACCCGGCCTACGCACACCCTGCAACACCCTGCGACACTGACCATGCACCCCACACCCACCACGCGCACCGTGCAATACTACCCACATCAAGTCAACCCAGGGGCAGGGGATGCCCCTCACAACACATCGCACTATGGCCGCCGCCCTCCACACGTTCCCACGCCCCCACGCTCCACAAGAAGGCCTCGTACCTGAGCTTGCCCTCCAAGTCCCCCTTGAGCTGCAGCAAGCTCTGCAGGCCCGCCTTGTGCTTCTCCAGTTCATTGTTCGTGCGCTGCACGTGGTGCTCGTAGTGTTCCCGCTCGGCCTTGGCCTGGCTGGTGAGCATCTCCAGCTCGCGCCCCTTGGACTCCCTGCGAGGCCCGCGAGTGCATGAGTGACGGCTGGAGGGCCCGTGCCAAGCGTTGGAGGAGGGGCAAGGTCAGGGCTGGATTGGGTTGGGTGCTGCCCCTGTGCCTCCTCAGATCACTGCCCCGGGGGCCCCTCCCCCCGATGCCCTCGTGGCCCCTCCCTCCGATGCCCCGGTACGCCCGCCCTCAATGCGCCTGTGCTCCCCACCCCCTCCATAGCCCTGCTACCCTTCCCTCAATACCCCTTTGACCCGAGCGGGGGCGGGAACAAAGCGGGGGTGGGAGGCTGTCGGGGAGAAGGCGGCTGGGAGGACTTCTCATCAAACCGGGCGAGTTGCCCACGCCACCCAGCGATGCTTCATCGTGACGATTTTCGGGAGCAGTGAACTAGACTGCGCGCGCATGGGCAGCAACAAGGGCACGCAATGACGATCAGATTGGGTGCACACGGGCGCTTCAATTTCGCCGTTCTATGGGACACAGAGACAGAAGATAAAAACTAAGCAGGTCCGGAGACTGCAATGATAACCGTACGTGTGCAGGCGGATGTGCGTGCGTAGGCACGCACACACGGATACGTATACGTATGCATGCATGTGTGTGTGCAGGGATTTGTGTGTGCATGAATGCGGAGGGGGAAATGAGGAGGGGGAAATAGAGAGGCCATCGGGTGGGCCCTTGAAAGCCAAAAAGAAAACAGCCCAAAATCATCTCTGGCGTCCTTTGCACTTTTTGGAGGGTTATCGATAGCAGAAGGTACCCGGGGAGGTCTTCCCGAAATAGAATCAAGGAAGACGGTGCTTGGGGCTGGGGTTGCGTTGGGCAATCTCATCGCATTCCTCAGTTTGTGGGATCTGAATTGGATTGGGAATGCGTTGAGCCATGGGGCCCCACTTTCCAATGGGAAGCCCCTGACAAGCCGGTGTGCTGTCCGGAATTCGAGTAGAAACCAATTGGGCGCATCGGTGAGAACTGGTTGAGCACGCCACGACAAATCTATGCCGGGGACGACAAAGGGACGACCCCAAACCAAGCCCCAGCACATCGTGTGCGTCCCAGCCAAATGCCAGCGGCAGCTGCAGCCCCAGCCCTGACCTGAGGTCTGTCAACGCCTTCTCCTTCTCCTCCACATCGCTGGTCTTTTCTTTGAGCTGGTCCTCCAGCAACTTGATTTGGTTTTCCAGAATCTCCTGTGCGAAAGACAAACATCGGGTGGCCTTGTAGGGAGGGAGAGGCAGGGAGGGAGGGAGGGAGGGAGGGAGGGAGGGGGAGGGAGGGGGGAGAGGGAGGGAGGGAGGGAGGGAGGGAGGGAGGGAGGGAGGGAGGGAGGGAGGGAGGGAGGGAGGGAGGGAGGGAGGGAGGGAGGGAGGGAGGGAGGGAGGGAGGGAGGGAGGGAGGGAGGGAGGGAGGGAGGGATTCCACGTTAGGGGCGGTACCATAAATGCATGCATTCATGTGAGTCCCAGCCCCCCAAGCCCCTTCTCTTCTCCCATGTGATGTTGATGTCAAAGGGAAAAGACACAGCGCATGTACGCCGAGAAGAGAAAGGATACGCTTGGGATCCGTCACCACAGTGGACTGGGCTACGGGAGGCCTTGCATCCGAGAGCAAGGGTAGTGCCAGGGGTGGGATGGAGAAGTCGAACCTGGCCGACACGTCTCAGGACGGGCAGTAAATTGCGCGGATATCGCCAGGTGAAGCCCCGTCTGGCGCCGGGGGGCGGGCGACGGGTTGTGCCCAACGAAGCACATGCCTCGGGTAAGCACTAAGGTTGTGCCCACAGAGCACACACAGGCGCCCGCAGGACATTAACTGGGTTTGCACGCTAGGCCTAGCTTCCCTACACACCGGTGAGCGGTCAGAACATCTCAGGATGGTGCTGGGGGCTTTATCTGACTGGGATCCGGGGAGGGAACTGCCCCAGCACTGGAGAGTCTGTGTGACGTCACTAGTGACGGTGGTGGGGCCTTTGCTCACAGGGGGAACAGTGCTGTGGGTGGGTGCATCCTCAGGGGTTGGCAGGACGGCAGGAGACAAGCCCACTGCAACTGAAGAGCCACACAGGCAGCAGGCCGTCCATTGATGTGCCATGCTTGCAGGATGTGAACGCATGTGTGTGCCTCTGCTGTAGGTCGCTGCGGCTTGTCGTGACAGCCTGCACGAACATCAGCGAGAGGCACGCAGCTGGCAAGCAGCCCAGTGACGCAGGCGGTGCAGGAGCTCATCCTCGAGAGGGATCTGGGGTGCAGCAGTGCAGGTTCGAGGACACGCGTGCTGTGCTGATGTGATGCTGCCTCCAGGGATGATGCGATGCGACAGGGGGCGCTGCGGGCTGCATGCAGCGGGCGTGGGAGCACTCAGTGACCGCATGCTGTGCGAGTGCGGGCAGCCTACCGTTATGCAGCGCTTATGGAAGCGGTGTGTTTACCTCAGTGATCAGTGGTGCGCAGGCGAAATGAGTGCTGTGCTGATGAGGTATTGCTTCTGAGGATGCTGCAATGCGATGTATGTCTCAGTGATCTGGTGCACGCAGGAGAAACGAGTACTGTGCTGATGAGATGTTATTTCTGGGAATGCTCAGTGATCTGGTGCACGCAGGAGAAACGAGTGCTGTGCTGATGAGATGTTATTTCTGGGAATGCTCAGTGATCTGGTGCACGCAGGAGAAACGAGTGCTGTGCTGATGAGATGTTATTTCTGGGAATGCTCAGTGATCTGGTGCACGCAGGAGAAACGAGTACTGTGCTGATGAGGTGTTATTTCTGGGAATGCTCAATGATCTGGTGCACGCAGGAGAAACGAGTGCTGTGCTGATGAGATGTTGTTTCTGGGAATGCTCAATGATCTGGTGCACGCAGGAGAAACGAGTACTGTGCTGATGAGATGTTATTTCTAGGAATGCTCAATGATCTGGTGCACGGAGGAGAAACGAGTACTGTGCTGATGAGATGTTATTTCTGGGAATGCTGCGGTGCGACGAGACGCACAGCGGGCCACATGCTGCAGGCGTGAGAGCATTCAGTGACGGAGCGCCGGGCGAGTGAAGGCAGCCTGCCGCTATGCAGCACTTATAGGGGCAGTGTGTACGCCTCAGTGATCTGTTGTGCGCCAGGGAACCGCGTGCTGTGCTGATGAGATGGTGCTTCTGTGGATGTTGCGATGCGATAGCGAGTGCAGTCCGAGGAGCAGCGTTATGCATAGGCGACGAGGTGCGACAGGAAAGCGGATGCGATTCTGATGAGCTGATGCCTCACGAAGGGTTACAGTGAGACAAGGAGTGCGGCAGGCTGCGTACTCGAAGGCGCCATATCAGGTGCGATGGTGAGGCAGCTGCAGCCTGACGACACCCTGGGTGTGGAATTCAAAAATTCTGAAGGCAGGTATCGATCGGTCCAGTGCAGGAACGCAGCTGCAACTCCCTGACGGCCGGCAAATCTGCATTCGGGCTCAAGCGGTGGTGGACGACACGTCGCTGTGGGGCGACGCTCCGGCGCAGCTGCAAGGGGAGATCGAGAACGTGATGAATGTGCTCAGGGCGATGAATGCGCAAGGGGAGATCGAGAACGTGATGAATGTGCTCAGGGCGATGAATGCGCAGTGCAACCCAGACAAGTTCGGGGTCCTCCACCTCTCGGGCAAAAGAGGTGCAGTGAAGCTATGTGAATCCAGCTTACAGGTGGGGAAGCACGCTGTGAAGGCAGCAAGAAAGTCAGAGTATGTGAAAGTGCTATGGGCTAACGCCAACCCGTTCAGCAGCAGCAAAGCAGATATCGTCGAGGTCAGGAAGTTCTCATGGCACGTGAAGGATAGGCTGCAGAGTCACACGCCAGCTCTGCCTGTTCTGCTCACCATCATCGAAGGAGTCTTGCTCCTCAAGTGGGTGTATCGCCGATTGATCAACTGGCCGGGTGACATTCTGAACCCGCTGCCCAAAGAGGAAGGCGTGGTAGTCCTGGGCATCCTGTGCAACGTCCTCAGGAAGGCGCTGAACCTGCCACGCAGAACCCCAAAGTTATTCTTCATCGCGGACAAAGGCATGGGCCTCAGCGACCCGTATGCGAAACTGTGGGAAAATGGCTTCGTAGAACTCATGAGGGCAGCCAATTCCCGTCATGAGCAGGTGCGCGTCACGACGCAGCAAGTTCTGCAGGATGTGTGGCGTCAGACACCTCCAGCCATAGCGATAGTCACAGATTATCACCACGTGTGTGCGTGGGCGCGCAGCTGATCGTGGGAACCAGAGCTACCGGAGAACGGCGTTTGTGGAGATGAATGGACAACCGGGCTAACGGCGGATGACCTGGTAGGCATTGACACCCTGCTGATTGTGGCGGATGCCAGTGGAGCGGAGGACCGGCAGCGCTGGGGGCTGGCCTGTGTTGTGGCAAATGTACAGGGCCTGGTGTACGAGATGTTCTCCGCCTGGATAGAGTGCAAATTCGCCAACTCTATGCTCCTAGAGGCGACAGCCCTCACCGAGGGAATTAATGCAGTGCAGCGCCGTCTCCGCAGCCTGGGGATAAAAGCTATGTTGATTGTGGTGGGCGCCGACAATAAGCAGGCAATTGAGCGGCTATCAGCGCGCACCCTCACCTATCGCGGCGGGGACATCATGGACAGGCTGGTGGCCGACAACGTTCGAGCAGCACAACTCTTTCAAGTCATGTACACGTGGATCCCAGCGCAGCATGACACCGGCTCTCTACCCTCAACAAGCTCGTCGACAAGAAATCCAGGACAAGCCAAGAGAAAGCGGAAGGAGATCGGTGGTCGTGGCCAAATGCGTGGCGTGATGGAGAGACCCTGGTATGGAAAAAAGATGGGATCCTGATAGTGAACGTCCAGCTGGCTGTGAAGGCGGAACTCAAGGCATGGCAGCCCACAGTGTCCGAGTCATCCACGGACATTCAGCCCAATGCACATGTTCACTATGTTCACGAGAGGGCAGGTCTCAGAAGGTGGTGGCAAGCGTCCAGGCTCTATCATCCTCCAGATATGGCAGCAGCGTTGTTGCTGAGCTTTTATCCTAGTCAGAGAGACCTGTACAGTGAGGATCAAGACCAGCAGGACTGCCTTGGGTGTGGAGAGATGGCGGACTGTGCAGTGCAACACCGGCTTCAAGATTGCGTATTTCTGCGCCTCAATCTGGAGACCCTCATGGGTCATTTTCACGACGCCATGGCCCCACTGCTGAGACATGAGGTCCTGTGGTACAAGGTGTGGCAAGGCTGGCTGCTGGAGTCTCCGGAACGGAGGTGCAGCGTGGTGCTGCAGTGGTGTCTTCCCAGGGACGCAACCAGGGTCATGGATGCTTGGAAGCAGAGAAACGTGCAAGCCTGGCCTCTGTACCACGCTTCTTTTCCAGCCAAACAATGCTATCAGGCGATGGCGGCACTTATGCAGCGGGGAGCGGGCCGCATGCCTGCGGTCGTTCTTCACGCCATAGCAGAATATGCCCGGCCTGTGCACTAGCCGCACGACGATTCCATACAGGCATATTGTCGAAAGTGGCTGTCCAGCCATCCGTTGATCGGAGCAGTGGAAGTAAAGCAGGATGCTGATGTCCCAGAGTGCGGGGTTTGGGTGCCAGAGGAGCTCCTGCAGGCACTGACGGCAATATATCTAGGGCTGAGAGCAGCAGCTCACCCCAGAGCGAACAAGCAGGCGGTGTTCCTGGCAGAGAAACAGTCAGGGCCCAGCGTGGCCTGGCTCGCCAGCGCCGAGGCGCTAAGGCAAAGCGCCCGCTTCCGAATTTCAGTAGGGTCCAAGAACCCGCGCAACAGGCGTTGCCTGAAAGGCCAGAGCGGCAGCGAACCAGGCACTGGATTTGTCTCTGAATCAGCTGGTTTCTCGGTGTTGAGTTATGCATCGTCGGGTGCAGGGCAGGACTCGCATGCGCATCGCAGGTATAAGCCAAACGCACCCTAGGGTGGAGGGGTAGTCGCCCTATAAACGGCAACCACCAGATCCAGATCCAGATCCAGGGAGGGAGGGAGGGAGGGAGGGAGGGAGGGAGGGAGGGAGGAGTGCAGCACAACAAATAGGCATGCAGGTGCACACAAGGGTAAGGGGGCAGAGGGGGCGTCTCCCCAGAAAAGGCGACACCCAGACCCAGACCCAGACCCAGGGAGGGAGGGAGGGAGGGAGGGAGGGAGGGAGGGAGGGAGAGGGAGGGGAGGGAGGGGGAGGGAGGGAGGGGAGGGGAGGGAGGGGAGGGAGGGGGAGGGAGGGAGGGGAGGGAGGGGGCGGATAGATGGATGGGCGAGGGAGGGGGCGGATAGATGGATGGGCGAGGGAGGGGGCGGATAGATGGATGGGCGAGGGAGGGGGCGGATAGATGGATGGGCGAGGGAGGGGGGGGGGCAGATGGCACTGTGTAGTGGCAGGAAGGGAGGCAGGAAGGGATGGTCAGAGTGGCAGATGACGAGGCGGGAAGGTAAAAGAGATGGAGAGAAGGCAGGGACGGAGGGTAGGTGAATGAGCGTGCTGGTGAGTAGATCGGTTGTGGGCGACGGGGCACTCTGTCATGGAGGATGTGAGCGGATGATGGATCCTCTTGCAGTGGACGATGCGCGGCACGATAGGGCCATTTGGACCTATGATACATCGCTAAATGACGTCGGTTGTACGGGCATGCTGGTGGCATGTCAAGGGGAACCAACGGCCTTGCAAACCGGTTGGCGGTTTGGACCAACCGCCGTTTGGAGCACCGGCGACAGTGTGGCTACAACCCAACCAAAAGGGAAAATCCCATGTCCACTGAAAGCCTGAGCAAACCTTTTGCTCCAGAAGCGCCTGCTCACGCGCATTCACGTGCTGCTTGTAAGCCTCCTTCTCCTCCTCAATATCTGCAATTCTTTGCTCTTGGGTCCTGCAGAGGGATGATCAGGAAGCTCCCGCTGACCCGCTAACGGCATGACTTTGGGGGCTGCGCGCAGGCCAACTTTGCCTTGCCCCATGGGCACATATCTCAGGCCAATTTGCCACGCACTTCAGGCACTGTCACCCCCCTCCCCTCAACACACACCGAGAACGTCGTGCCCCCCCCCCCCCGTCCTTCTCATCCCCGAAATCCCGCTTCAGGGGATTGCAGTAAGTATCCTGTCAAACTGCCCCTTCCCCCCACCCGCACCCGGAAGGAGTTACCATGTTTTAAAAGCATCTGTTGGGAGTTGGACCTACGCTCGTGGGTGGCGCGAACGCGAGGAGCGGGTGGGAAATGGCCGCGGCTGGTCTGCCCCCGGTGCTTTCCCTCGCATAAGACTCCCGGCGTAGGGTCTTTGAGGCGGAGACATGGGGGAAAACCACACGTGCGCGGATTCCTTTGTGGCGGAGGGGCTTACCCCACTGAAACCTTCTCTGATGATCTTGAGGGAACATGGGGGGGCGTCGTGGTCTATTTGCAGGTCACCGCGAGTGCCCTTCCCGGGATTTTGGCTGAACCACCCACCCTCAGAGCCACCCACCCACCCACCCACTTCAGGCTTTGTTTATAAGGAATTAACACCAAAGAAGGGGGTGGGGGTCTGGGTGGGTCCCACAAAGGGGCCACTTATTCAAATTTGATTTTCCCTCAGCCAAACTTGGGTCAAGATTTTTTTTGGGTGGGTGGGTCCCAGAGCCAAAAGCCCCCCCCCCCCCCTCTTATAAACGAAGTCTGCCACCCACCCATATACCCAAAAGGGGGGGGGGGGTTCACAGAGGGTGGTCCACCGCCAACCTTACTGCCAACCTTGCAGCCTTCTCCTTGCCCTCGTCCTTCTTTTTCCAACTAAAAGGTTGCTTCTGGCTCCTCTTGTGCTCTCGAATTGCGTTTGGATGATCCCTGATGATCATTCCACATTTGAATTCTTTTGTGGCCATGACAAAATTGTAAAGCAAACCAGGTCTGCACGATGTGGCAGCTCCCCATGCCGCACAATGTGCCTCAGCCCATGGACAGCGGTGGAGCTCAACCCACCCACCCAAAAGAGCTGACACCCCCCCCCCCCTGTGTGACATTCCGTCGGGTTGCTGTTTCTTTACGGGGCCCTGGACAGTCACCCGTTCTTCCCTTCGCATGTTGCGTCGGGTCGCTGCGTTCTGTCGGCCGCTGCGGCCGGTGCTCTTGCTGGTGCCCCCCCCCCCCCCCCCGCACTTCTCCCAAAATCAAGGGTCCCCCACCCCCCGGGCATAGTATCAACCGGCCCCAAGCCATCCCCTGACCCTACCCCACGGCAGTGGACCATACTTGATGTGCTCGTCGTGGGTTGCAAGCCTCTCCATCAACCCATCAACAGTCAACTGATGCTCCTGGTGCTCGAGCTCCCGCTGCTCTGTGCTCTGCTCCAGCTCCAACTTCAGCTGTGCAAAACAAATGGGTGAGAGGCTGCCATGAAGGTCATCCGAACGATGGACTCCTAAACTGTGGGCGGATATTCATACAGCATGTGCCTGGGCGGCTCCGGGGGAATGCATCATTCCTACATCCAAGGCTCCAGGGGTGAGCTCCCGTTGGCCGGTGAGCCATCAATTCAGGTTGGGGGCCCCAACATGACGCCACCATGACGATGCCCAACCCGCTAACGCCATGACTTTGGGGGCTGCGCGCAGGCGAACTGTGCCTTGCCCCACGGGCACATATATCAGGCCAATTTGCAACGCACTTCAGGCACTGTCACCCCCCTTCCCTCCCCACACACCGAGAACGTCGTGCCCCCCCCCCCCCGTCAACCCTGATCCAAATCCCCCGCCACCTCCTTCACGCATCCCGTTCACTACAAGCCCTCTCGTCCCCCTTGATTCTGCATCACAGGGCATCGTTTGAGCAGAGCTCGTTGTTCCTCTTACAAGCAGCCAGTCAAACAATCCATTGGTGCTTCTGAATGCAGGGGGATAATGTGGTCAGTGCAATACGAGGCTTTTGAGTGCTGTTGCAGGGCAGTCCAAAGAGATGCTGCTCTCTGCTACGGCCCCCTGATTTTGGCGAGCAACCGCCAACCGCCATCGCCGGCTGCCCGGTGGTCCACCACGAACTGCCCTATCATGTGCCTACCGCGTCCGTTGAACGCCAATCACCGTTGGTTGCAGGCAACCCATCGCTCTGTCACAAGTGTTCTTTACCCCCCCCCCCCCCCGAGTGACATTCCGTCGGGTGGCTGTTCCTTTACAGGGCCCTGGACAGTCACCCGTTCTTCCCTTCGCATGTTGCGTCGGGTCGCTGCGTTCTGTCGGCCGCTGCGGCCTGTGCTCTGCTGGTGTCGTTTCCGCGTCCGCGGAGCACCGTCGTTGGTGTGCCGGGGCTGCGCTGGTTGCGGCGGGTGCCGTTTGTGCGTTAGCGGTGCCCAGTAGTTGGCGTATTGGGGCTGTGCTGGTTGCTGCGGGGGTCGTTTGACGGTTTTCGCTGCCCACACACCTCTGCTCTGCAGTCGTCCACCACCTGCCTCCCCACATTTCCGTGTGCGTGAGGCCCAGGTGCCCCACTCCTCCACGCGCCTTTGCGGCTCCAAACAAATACAACAGATGAGAAGATGAGGAAGAAGGATACCCCAGATTGTGGTTTTTTTAAAACAAAGGGCAGCAACAGCCAGAAAGCCGTACTGTCACTGCAACCGGCATAGTAGACCGTTTGTGGGGGGCATCAACAGTTGGGGGTTTTCTGAAGGCATGGGAAGGCCACCTGACCTATGGCCTCGACGTGTACGCCGTCCCTACACGACGCCGCACACCCACCGGCCATGCGGGCATGCGTACCCGCGTACCGACGGCGACGATGGGCGCTTGAACAGACCTGATTGACTTGGTCCTGGAGGTCATTGAGGAGCCCAGTAGAAGAGGCAAGCTCTTGCTCCAACTTCTGCAGCTCCTCACCGTGTCTCGCAGATGCAGCCTGCACAGAGCCGTGTTGGGGGCAGTTGGTTGGTGCGCGGCCGAGGCAGCAAGGGGGCGTGTTCTTGCCAAAAAATCAGCACCTGCAGTCCCTTGCGCGGGGCAATGTGTGATGGATAAGGCAGCGGCAAAGGCGGCAGGACCCTGGGGCTCAACTTCAAAGACAGCACAGCGCAGCAACGAGCAGTGGCCCCACCACATATTCCAGCGGTGGTTGCAGGACAGAAATGGGCCGAGTTGTTGAAGCAGGGAACACGGGAGAAGACGGAGCATCAGTGCAGCTCCGGCAGCAGTGCGGTGCCCGCACAAAGGCAGAAGCCAGCACCCCTCCCCTGCCCTCCCCTCCCCTGCCCTGCCCTCCCCTGCCCTCCCTTCCTCTCCCCTCCCCTCCCCTCCCTCCAACAAAACCCAATCCAAACCACTAACTTCCTCCCCCCCTGTGTGACATTCCGTCGGGTTGTTACTCCTTTACGGGGCCCTGGACAGTCACCCGTTCTTCCCTTCGCATGTCGCGTCGGGTCGCTGCGTTCTGTCGGCCGCTGCAGCCGGTGCTCTTGCTGGTGTCGTTTCCGCGTTCGCGGAGCCCAGCGGTTGGTGTGCCGGGACTGTGCTGAATGTGGCATGGTGTGCCGTTTGCGTGTCAGCGGTGCCCAATAGTTGCCGTATTGAGGATGTGCTGGTTGTTGCCAGGGTCGTTTGACTGTTTTTGCTGTCCACACACCTCTGTCCACAGGCCGTCCATCGCCTGCCTGGCTGTGTTTCTGTGCGGCCCAGGTGCCCTGTTCCTCCACGCGCTGTCCGGGCCGTCCACCATATGTCTCTTTCCCCCTCACGGTTGGTCTGCCCCTGATGGGCTCCCGCTCCTGTTGCGCAAACAGCCCATCTGGGCTGCACTACCTTCCTCCCCCCCCTCCCTCCAACAAAACCCAATCCAAACCACTACCTTCCTCCCCCCCCTCCCTCTCCCTCCAGACCACTGCGTGCCCTTCCCCACACATCCCACACACCTTGTGCTGCTCCAACTCTCGGCAGACCTCTTCGTATTCCTCCACTGAAAGAGACAGAAGGGGATAGCAGGCTGACAGACACAAATGCAACGGGGAGGCCTCGAACAACGGGGCCACGATGGAGGCATGGAAGCGAAAAGGGGGTTCCTCTCTCCCTCTCCTCATCCCTTCCTGGGCAGGCGGCGTTGCGGGGCAGGCGTCGAGCACACACCGGACACTTGGACCTCCTTCTCAATATTGCCCAGGCCCCACACGTTGCGGCTGCTTTGCCGCGGCGACCGCATGACGTTGCGGCTCCGGGTAATCGTCACGGATTTGGCGCTGCAGAGGGGAACCGGCCAACGTGGGGTGTCGGCAACCGTGTCAACATGTGCTGGACCGGCATACCGCGCCGGACCTTCCCTCTCACAGAACACGACCAACTGCCATCAAACTTCACATGCCCTCACACTGGAGTGCGACAGCGTGGGAGTTGGCAGTGTGGAGTGGAGCGCGTAAATGTGTATTCGAGCATGAAATTTCGAGCCCTGAGAGGGCTAGATTCGACAGCTGTGCGAAATCGCGCGCCGGGTCGCAGTAAGCACCCATGGCACAGCCTTCGAGGGCACAAAAACTTTTTTCCAACAAAAATCTTCCAAAAAATTTTGCGTTGGAAAAGAGCGAAGCGTAAGTAACAAATATCTTCCATCCCGTGTACTGAGCATCGGCAGGAGCAGCATGAGAATTAATTGTACAGGTGGGGGGGTTTCGCCCGGGGACAGTTTCAGAGGGGACAATTTCGCCACCCATGAAATCCGCAAAGTTCCAAGCAAGCATGGGTCTCGCAAAATATCTCTCAATTTTCGAAAATTTTTTTTTGTCTCTCGGTAGGTATATGCGCATATGTCAGTTACAAACCTTAATCTAGTGGCACATGCAGTTGGTCATGAATATGCAGCTGTGGGTTCAAGTCCAGCAATATCTTTCACCTGTCCAGCACTTGTGAATCTGATGAGACAGCCCTTCTCAGGAAACACAATGCCTGCAGCTGTGGTGAAGGTGTTGTTGAGCCAAAATTTCGCCAGGGGAAAATTTCGCCACTTTTCTTAACGGCGACATTTTCCCCAGGCCGAATCCCCCCCGCCCCCCCTGTACGTCCTTGTGACTTGTATGTGCCAGCGATGGTGCAATCCATTGACCATTCCCCATGCCTGGCCCTGTGGTACCTTCCTATGAGTAGTATGGGCCCACACGGAGGGGGTGCGGTCCGTGGGTTGTGAGGGTCTGCGTTGCACGCGGAGTGCGGGCACACGTGGGGGGGGGGGGCATCCGCCACCACAGACCACCTCCCCACGGGCCCTGAGCCGCACGCGCGACATACATTGACCCAAACGACAGCGTGCAGATGGTCTCGTCAAGATCCGCCGCCCCGGGGGCACAGCAGCAGATCAACGCAAAATAGGAATTGATGAGGCTGTCCTTCAGGTACAGCGTCAACAAATTCTGTCGGAACACGACGATCTTCTTTTTGGACAGCGCCTTGATGACGTCCAGAAGGGCACTGAGGGACTGGTTGATGGCCACGGCTTCGCGAAACACTTCCCCACTGGATTTGGTCTTGGACACCTGCAGGCGACACGGGCACCCCTGGCGGTTCCGACTCCGCGGCCCTGAGGCTCCCATGTCCAAGTGGAAGGCCGTGGACAGGGATTTGCCACTGCTTTTTTTTGACCCCGATGGGGGGTCAGGTTATAGAAAAAATCAACGTTGAGGCTGGGTATTCACAATATCAGAAAAAAAAGCTGGGTTGGGGGTCTGCATTTTTCAGCTATCGAGGCTGAAAACTGCCGAAGACCTTCGTGCATCCCTTCATTTGCAGGCCTATCTACGAGTGTGGTGGACGAAGTGTTGGACTCGACGTTGATTTCCAGGCAAAACATGCGTCCTGAAAAACCTTCCAAAAGGTTGCAACAACATGAATGGGTCAACGGCGACCATACCCTTTCTGAGCCCGCTAAATCCACGATGGTGAGCTTGGAGTGCCACAGCTCTACGTCCTTTTTGGACCGCTTCGAAACATGGAGGTAGAAGAGCGAATGAGACCGCGAGCTGTTGGTGTTCATATCTGCGGACAATGCGGGCGTAATGCACATGCATGTACATGATCGGGTGCACTAGGAGGACCAAAAACCGCATGCATCGATACATGCACAACATGACATGCATTGTAACCCAACCGGATTTCGGCGAAGGGTTGCGCACCCGTAATCAAGCATGCCCCACAACAATGAAAACAAATGTTCGAAGCAAAGTCATTCGGTGGAGGAATCATACTATGGGAGGCTGTCTTACGGTATTGATTACCCATGTGAAACGCTTGGATCACCTCCTCGACACTGCTCACGGGAAGCTGAGAAAGCAATGGGTAGCAACGTAGCAAATCGGAAGATTCATAGTATTTGGGCTCGGCACCAAGGGTTGAGGGGTGCCCTAATGTGGGTGGTGCCCACCAATTATGGCTAGGCGCCGTCTTCGGCAATTTGGCTACGTTGAGAAAATCTCAATCAAATGATCCAAAAAAAAATGTCGATCAAACAATTAGGTTGGTTGCGGTGCGCACAATGACTGCTCGCTCTTCGCGAAGCAAATGCGGTAGTGGTCCTCTCGATTCACATAAACCTTCATTTGAAGGTTTCAACGATGCAAAATTTTGCAGTATCGGCTCAGAGCCTGTAATATTTGGTAACTTGCCCCAAAACCGACAACGCTTCGCCAGCCGCTTGGCGACGGCTCGGAAGCAAACATTCGGGAAATGATTTCATCGAAGAGTAACGGGGTGACCACGTCTCTCACCTCGCATTTCCATTCGGCATTGCACGCGATGAGATGCGTCACGGCCTCGATTGCCTTAGACAAAGCAACCCATTGGTTTCCTTGTGATTTCACGCATTCGGCCGACACAATTATTTCATACTTTTAGGGACCGCCCTCACCTATTCTTCTTGAGGTGGCCCGCAAACAAATATGACTATTTTTAGCCCGCAACGATCACCTACTTATTCCGAGCAACCTAAATTGACGTACTTCAACCAACACGCTTTTCAACCTCTTCGACACAAACCAGAGGGTGCATGTTTATCCAACAAGTGCCATCGTTTATCGAACACGAAACAATGAAGATTTCGGTTAGATTAGATTTCTAAAATAATGGAGAATTTGAAGCGCAACTGAAAAAACAACATTGTCCCGAGTAGAAACAAACAAATGCTTTGTCATTCGAACGATGCAATGAACATGGCATACATGTAGAGGAGGTAATCATGGGTAGGTAATCAACGCTCATCAAATAAAAGATATCAAAAACATTAACAAACATTCTACATCGGGTGGTTCGGGTGCGGGCAACAAATTGCTCACAAATGCAGCATTGAAGACCAAAAAAATTCGCCACTCTCAAAGTAGACATTCAAAAGTGCGACAGCTGGGTGCGAACCCATACCCGAGTGTGCTTCTCGCCCTCGTAAAAGTTCATCTTGTTGCCCCCGGTAAAGCTGCCTCCCCCTACGAATAAAGAAAGCATGGGAGAGCCAAAGAACTCACCGTTGCCGCGACTAGCTGGTTACGTGCGCGGCGTTACATCGTTGGCCAATGATGCAAAACGTTGCTATCATTTTGACCTTTCGTCTTTTGACCTCGTGTCAAAGCGGAAATGTAAATTCCACCAAAGGCATTCACGATCTCAAAAGCAACAAGGTGCGACGTCAACAACTCGAATGCGTCATGCACTCGCAATTGTCGGACGGGTGACAACAATGTTGAGGTTCATCATATTTCACTCCCCGCGTTGTACATCGGTATACCTCGTAATGATCGCTTTCTAGCTGGTGCCGTTAGCAAGTCGTAGACACCGTCCATGTAAATTTCAATGAAGGACATGCTACATTGGTATGTACAATCGGGATTCTCTGCAATTTTCTCGAACACGGAAGCGCATAGATTTTGAATCAATCCCTACAAACACGGCAACACGAGTTGGGTCTCGCACCCGAGAAAAAGTTGACTCGTTGGAACGATCGGTGTGGCTCGTTGCGTTGAGAAGCACAAGCATACGTCTTCTGTTAGAGTGTAGGTCTTGCCGGCACCAGTCTGACCGTAACACATGACCGTGGCATTATATCCATTGAATATGTTTGCTGCGACAAGAGAGACAACACGTCGTATGCCATAGAAAGCACCCTTTTCAACCAAACATGTATTTGCGGTGACTTGCCGAACGAGTGAGAGAGCAATGCACACCTGATACTTTAGGCCAAAAATAATCGTGGATTTCGGATTGATCGGTTTGAGTGTCCCACACTTGGCTGAACTAGGGTTGCGACAATGGGACAACACGACAAAAGGGAGTGGGGCGTGCCCATAATATCCTTCCGTGCTTCAAAACTCTCGGATGCTCCCGGTCGTTCTCGGCTTTACGTTGTTGGAATACAACCTGACCGTCGAGAAAAAATGCAAGGAGAACGCACCTCGTATGATCTAACTTCTGCGGGCCGATCGTTCCAAATCATGGATTCCGAAGTCTGAGGAGAAGCATGAGTGTAACGTGGAATGAACCGACACAACGGACGAGAACCATGAGCAAAAATGCGCCGTTCGCAAACAATTATCCTGTTGCAGCAAACTTGTTTTCCGTAGTGGCACAATTATGCAAGAAAGGAACGGAAACGGCTTGTGCCCATCGCTGGGGGATCAACTGCAAGTCCGAGAACAACAAGAAAAATCGTGCATATCGTGCGTTTCCTCATGTCGTGCAATTAGTGTCGCCCAAGTTTGATCCATACCCTTAGTTGCAACAATACACGTGATACACTCTCCACGGCAGCACACCGAGTCAGTACTTAGTACTTCATATGCATTTCATGCACATTGAAGGGGAAGTGACGACATGACCGACGACATACCTTAAATAGTTGGACATCCCTTTTCTTCTCGCTAATGGCATACTTCATGAGGAAGGCATCATCATCGTTAGGTGGGCGAAAACGGACACATGTTACAACGTTTGAATTTTGCGCGCCTACACAAATTTGGGGAGAGCCCATCGGCTCTGGCCTGTAAAAGATCAAAGAGTCATCCTTGAAAGTGTTTTATGTGCTTTTGCGTGCAAAACTAGGAAGCATATTGGCGTGGCTAACCAACGAACAGGATGGTTCCTGAAGGGAAATTTAAAAAGACATACGCTTCCATTCTTCAGGGTGCTGCCTCAGCACTGTCTGGGTGTATCAGAAGAAAAGGGACCCAGCTTTTTTGGAGGTCCGCGGTTTCGTGCTTAACCGAAAGCGGGTCGCGGAAGGTCGCACACATGCGGAATGCCCAAAGAACTGGCGCCAGAACCAGTTATTCAAACAAATGAATGGGGTATGCAGTAGATAATGCAAGTCGTAAAACACATTTTCTTTCGAGCATTTTGTGCAACGCCATCCGTGGTGCAGACATCCTGAAGCTGTGCATTGCGAACACGCAGCTCAACACGACGTTAGCAAAGCAGCTCGACTTATCCACTGCTGTTCTTAAAGCCATAGTTTGTCAATGCTCCTATCTTGCACGCACGTTGCACAAACTAAAGGCTATTGCAAACCACACTGACAGAGCCAAGGTTTGTTCCCATGTCATGTCATGTTCGTTCCTTCACTTTGGATTTCGTCTTCAACATTCCCGAATATCCTCATGTTTTCTTGTTCCTGTACACTTTCTTGTACACTGTGGTCGTGAGGAAAGAGACTAGTCGAATTAAAAGAAGTGTTTCCGGTTTGGGTTCTCGCCAACCAAGGTGTCATACCGACCCCCCCCTGTGACACGTGGATAATCCAAAAGTATCATACCCTTGGTAGCCCGATCGCACGTGGCGTGATGCAAGGCTATGTCGTGGGGTGGCGTGGCGTGCTATGGGATGGGGTGGGGTAGGGTGCGGTGGGGTTGGGTGGGATTGGAGGGGGCGGGGCGTGCCGTCGCGTGGTGCCGTATGGCGTGGCGCGCCTCCGGCATTGAGGCTTTGTTGTTGGGCGGGTGGCTAATTACATATGCCATGTACACGGGTGCACGGGGCGCTTCAAGTTTCGGACCACTGCACTTGATCCATTCGACTTATGTTCCTAATCTCATAGATACTAGTGCCTATTTGTTGGCGTTGCAAGTCACACGTCATGAATGCAATGCGCGAAGCGAAAGGGCATAGAAGCTCTTCAAATGGCCATAAGGCCATCGTGTGCCTTCCTACATTGTCACTCCACCGTTGTTGTTCAGCAGTTATTTTTCGCTTGCGTGTTGGTTCACCCTTCACATCGCAAAAAAACCGTAACACATCAAAGTCGCCCGTTTGGTGTGAGGCCCTGTGGTGGCTCCCTAGGTCGCGTGGCAATATCAAGGACAATGGTTTGCAACTAGCGGCGCCCATTGGCCGATCGCTGCTTACTGCCCTTCCCTTGGACCCTTTCCCTCCATCTCCCATCCACCCCCTCCTCACGGGGGGGGGGGTTGAGCGTTCCTCAAACCACACCGCTCCACACCACGCCACGCCACGCCACACCACACCACACCACACCACGCAACGCCACACCACACCACACCACACCACACCACCACGCAACACCACGCCCCGCCCCGCCATTGTGATTTTCCGATGTCCTTGGTGTCTTGTGCTTTTGTGCCTTTCCTAGGAGGCAAAACCCGCCCTTCGAGTGGTTTATCCCAATGCAAAAACCTCGTCGTCATTTCAATTAAATATCGGCCTTATTGGTTGCGGCAATGTGGGCAGCTTATTGCTCGATGAGCTACTATCATGTGGTGTGTTGGTGTCGTTGTAGCATAATAGATTCGTTTTGTCCGTTGAGACCTAGGCTTAGGTCTCCCGGGAGTGCATTCGGTTGCGTTGGTGAGGCTTCAAATAACCTTGAAAGACGAGTAGGGAGTCTTGGGTTTCTTGCCTTCGACGAGGGAGAACGCGGCTCGGGAGGGGAGGGCGTATGCCTTGATTTTCGCTACTGTCATAGGCATGTTCCACAAGACTTGCTTCAGTGTGTCCACGAGGCAACCCAGCAAACTTGTGAAATACAAGGTGGGAGGAATTCATTGTTGCTATGACAATGCATACGTATGTGCCTTGTGAGCCCCCGGGATGGAATGGGCACGCTTCAATAGTTACAAGACCGAAGTAAGCCTCGTCAGCGGCCTTCGCTGGTGGACCGACCGTGGCCTTCCGATTGTTTTTGGCGGGGCAGGGCTTTCACGAAATTTACCATGTTCCCGTGGCAACATATTTCGCGCAATGCCCAAATATGTTGCCCCCTTCATACTAGCACCGAGATGCAACGGCAAACTAGGCCCCGTTGGCGGTCGTCCTTGCGCAAAGCGTGCCATGCACCTCCCCTTCTCGGCCGTTAGCGGTTCCGGTTAATCCAAATGGGCAAGCAATCACGTTGGCCTTCGCCTCATCATAGGTGGCCAAAAACGCGGATTTGTTGTTCATTTGTTGTTTACCAGCGCACTTCAATGCGGTGGCCGACGCCATAAAAGGGCATCTATCGAAGCACTGCCTCGTGCTATCCACGTGTTGTGGCATACCCGCCCATAAAGTGACCAACGTCCTAGATCATCCGTATTGTCTGACCACCTGCTTGGTGTGTTCGCGCTCCTTTTTGCACCTCATGCCTTTTGCGCTCATTGCACTCGTTCCCTCGCTTGGTGACCACGGCCACAATGCACCCAATCGTCGCAGCATTGTTGACGCACAATTGCATTGTAAAGTGCAGTATCGATGGAAATTTCCCTTTCAAGCGTCCTTGATGACAACCACCAATAGTCGAGTTTGCGACCACTTTTGTGATTCGACCCCCAACCGCTTCCCGGCCAATTACTGTCAATCACCCCATTTGGGGTTGACCCGCCTTGAAGGCAAGGATTCAGACTCAAAGATGCTTTTCTCGCCGACCTTGGTGTCCCGGGTTGAAAGGAGCGCTGCCGACGAGTTGTGCACGCATACACCTCACGAGGATTTGGGTTCAAGGGTACTAGCAAGACGGAGTCCCTTTTCACAAAAGGGTCACCAACGTGGAGCCGAGCCCAAAAACGCTTGCGGGCGGAGGCTGTTACTTGATTCGTTCGTGTGCTCAGAAGGCGAGCGCGGTTGCGGAGCATTTCAAGGACACCGGCCCGCCGACGGACGGCGACGTCCAGGGCATGCGGGACTTGCTTATCCTCACTAGTCCCTTCGAACGTATGCGCTTGCTCCGCCTCTTGTCGCGTCCTCCCAGGATCCATAGGTTTGTGATGAACAAACCCTAGCTTAGTCACGGTCTTATGGTGGCTCGCAGTGCTTAATCCTCCCCAAGCAGTAGTCGGGAAAGGACGCTGTATGGTATATTTCCCCCCCAATCCCAAACCCGTCGCTCCTCCCCGTTTCGCATTGTCGCCAAATGGGGATGGGGGATGGGGGCAAGTCCACCGGGTTGTTGCGCTGTCAGTCCAAAGTTGGACAGTGATTAGAACACAGAAATTACAGCATTTCCGAAGCCACTGCCTGAGACGTCGAACCGTCTCAGATAGCCGTTGGGCATGACCAGCGCTTTCCCCCAAAAGCCACCCTGAGGCCACACCATGGGGACTCGGGGGGGGGGGGGGTCCGCAAAAGGGACTTCAAAGGCCCCACCCTGTGCCGCTTCAAATGTTTCCGAGCCCAGCGGGACGGCTCGGATGGAATGAGGGCGCGATGGGGCTTGAGAATGGTTGATTCTGGCGGAGACGTGGAAAGGCATGAGGTCAACGAGGATTGGCCCCTGGAGCACGGGCAGTGACCTGCGCTTGCTCGTGTGCTTCGTCGTCCACAGCGCCCCCCCCCCCCCCGGCCCGCGCGCCGTTTTGCCATTCACAGCGTCGGTGGATTATTTGGAGCGGCTGCTGTACAGTCTCGTGTATTCCTGGTACAAGCGCGGCTTTTCGTTTGCGTGCGCTTTGAGGTTGTTCCCCGCCACTGCCCCATCTGCATTCCGTCCCGGCCACTGGGCGCATGTTGTGCAGCGCACTGTTCTCAGTAAATCGTGGGTGGCTGGCAGTTGGAGTTGGGAAGGCAGTGGGGACTCATCTCAGGGCTGTGCTCAGTGTTTGGCCGACGGGACGGGGCGGGATGGGTGGGTGGTATGAGGGCCAGAAAAAGTGTGTGTACCTAAGGTTGCATTTTTCCCCAGAGGAAAATTTTTTGGCCTTGGTGGGTGGGTGCTTTGGCCTTGGGGTGGGTGGGTCCGCCAGATCGGCCCCCATCCCCCTGGGTTAGCACACCCCTGACTCCTCTGACCTGCACATCGCTGAGCCACAGTATGTGGGCTGTGCCAATCAGTTTCCACTCAGCGGCGGTGAGCAGGTTGCAGAGCAGCGCGGTAAACAGTAGCCAAGCTTGAGTGGGCTGTGGGCAGAGGAATGGACACTCGGCGGTGCACCCCCACATGCATTCGCATTGGGGCACAGGGGGCAGGAGGTGCCTTCCGTGGAGGATGCTCTTTCGGAGGTGTGTTGATTGACAGCTGGATGCTCCACCGTGTGGGTGACCCGGGATAGCTCGCGGGTTGGTCCAGGTACGCTATGGCGGCTACGCGACCGCAGTTGGTGGTGATTCGGCCGGTGGCCTTGCGGTTCGGGCGTCGCGGGGTGTGATATCATTTTCCATCGAGGCGAACGCCAAAGTCCCGGGCAAAATCGCTACACCGCCGATGAATCGGTCTGGAACGCTCCACGAAAGGGCGTCTGTTGGACCAGCCACACTTGGAGTCGCGCAGAAAAGTGTGGGGTGGGTGGATTTTGGACGCCCCTTGGGGCACGCGACGAGGATGGAGTCCAGCAACCAGTGCATTGGGCACCGGACGATCAAACAGGCCGGTTGTGAACAAAAGGGCTAGATCCCACTGAGTCCATCCTACGCAACTGGATCCTGCACAGCTGGCTCCGACTGAGTTCGGGTGCAACAGTAGCAGATATTACCGAGTGGCACATGGTACCTCGCTGGGCCCCGGCGAAACTCAGTTCGCCTGTCCGACACTAGTGACATGTCTGCCCCCCGCCACGTCATGGTGCCCTGGTTTGCTGCAGAATGGTTGTGTGCCTCATATTTGGGGAGGCGATCTATGTGTCTGACATCATCGGCGATCCGCCGCCTGGGGTCAAGCCCGAAAGTCTGGAGCCCGAGCACGTCCGCTACAAAGAGATCTTGAGCCGCCAGTACCTCGCGAAGTGTGTTGGGGCAGGGGAGGCGTGAGGCAAGGGCATGGTATCGCTTTGGAGTTTGGATGTGTGTGTGTGTGCGTGTGTGTGTTCCACTCCTTCTTCTACTTTCTTTCGGCCTGACGAGATTCGTTAGCGACCAGTGCAGTGCTCTGTTTGTCACGCCTGTTCGTCTCGCTTCAATCGTGTGTGTGTGTGTGTGTGTGTGTGTGTGTGTGTGTGTGTCACTCACCTTCAGAAAGGCGCCGAGCCTTGACATCATGACACGACCAATGCTCCCTGATTTTGTCTTGTTTTGATTGCTCACTGGCCTGACGAGGTGTTCTCGGTGCTAACAGATCCACTGTGCCTGCGTCGTGCCGGTCTCTGGTGGCATCAGTGGTTTACTTGTTGGTTCCCGCACAAGTGTGCGTGTATGCATCCAATCCATGCATACATGCATCTCCTGCTTGAGCTGTGACTGATCTGTGCTGGCCTGTGAGACCTGCTGTTCTGTGACTGGACCCTTGGTGCAGCGGCCGGCCTCCCGTAGTCCTGTAGAAGTCAGCGATGACAGTGAGACGCCACACCGAAGGTGCTCGCTGATGGAGAGAGATAATTTGGTAAACCCAAGTTGCAGCTGCCCCTGAGCACCAGTCACCTGCTGTCTGTTGCTTACCGCTTGCTGCTTCCCGCAGGTCTGACCAGCACAGGGCTCTGAAAACCCTTCTGGACATGGTTTACACATGTTGCTTAACCACTTTTCTTGGTCCGTTCTTGTTTCGTGGTTCTTGACGTGTGTGTGTGTGTGTGTGGGTGTCTGCGTGTGCGTGCGCGTGCGCGCGTGCGCGCGCGCGCGCGCGTGTGTGTGTGATGCGTGTCTGATGTGCGCGCGGTGTGCGCGTGTGTGCGTGCGTGTGTGTGTGTGTGTGTACGTGACATGGAACGGTGCATGGCGCACGATGCGTTCTGACTTCTGACCACCATCTGGGTGGGTGGGTGGACCCGGGACCCCCCCCCCCCCTGGGTTGCCGAGTTGTGAAAAGGAGCCCTGCCACAGAGCCCCGTCTGAGCCACACATACACACGATTGCAAAGCAAACGGGCACAACAACTCGGGTTCCGAATGTCAGAATCCCCGTCAGTTGGATCGTCAAGCAAGACGGGGCATGTGCAACGCCAATAGGCACCTTTCCGTGCGGAGCAGGGTCCCAGGCAAGGTGGATTGGGCGGACTCCTAGACCCCCCCCACCCCCTCCTTAAAATCCTTAAAAGGTTGGGCCAAAATTTTGCTTGGGTGCCTTCGGCGTAATTGTTGTTTGCTGGTGATCTGTTTTTCATGTTGGGTCTCACAATTTCACCAAAAATTCATTGCGGCACCTCTGAAAACTTGGCAACCCGGGGGCGGGGTGCCCAGCCAGACCCACCCACCCACCCCGCTGGACCCCCCCGCCCCCTGAAAAGGAGCCCTGTCCTGTGCGGAGAGTTCACTGTGTGGCCGTGGGGCTATGGTGTACATGGCCCAAGTGCTGCCACTGAGAGGCACAGGTATGAGGTATGGGGCGGACTCATTGTGGACACGGGCAGTCGGGCGGGCGTTGGCAAGGCATTGGCCGGGGTATTGGCACAGGCAACGGCACACGCCCGGGCAGCGGCGTTCGCTCAGACATTGGGAAGGGCATGGGCACGCGCCGGACAAGCGCGTGGCGCAGGTACGCGCCGAGGCCCAGGTCTGGGCCCGTGGCCGGTGGAACGCGCGTTGCCGTACCACATGTACGTGCTCTGCACCGGCGCCGCGCGGGTCGCGCACGGCACTGCGTTGTCCTCAGGCACATTGTGAAGATGGAGGTGGCGGACATGATCCAGAAGCTGAAGCAGAAGTTCATGGAGGATGCCATCGCTCTCCTGCCGGCGTCGCCGCAGACGTCGCCTGCTGAGCACCCGTGGCAGAAGAACACGGAGCCAGAGGACAAGGGGGAGTGAGGGCGTGGGCCAGACTCACATCGCCGTGCCGACACGAAGTTATTGTGGCAGCCGTGCGCGATGCGCAGTGACCGTTCCGGCCGGTGGGGGAGATCTCTGCCGTGTGCGAGAAAGGGGCGGCGGTGAGGGATCGGTGGCACGTGTTTCGGGCCCGTTGACGGTTGCTGTGAAACGAAGCTGCGCCCCCGCCCCCCCCCCCCCCTGGCCATGCCTCCCGGGATGCGAGGGCCTGGGGGTTTCAGTCGGCGTGGCTACTCGACCCTCCCCGCCTGCCTGCTGCCGTGCCCGTCCCTGTGGGTGGCTGCCTGCTGTCCCGGCTGCGTCTGTGCCTGCCGACCCCCCCCATCCGCTCAGGAGGGGGAGGGCGGGGGATGGGGGGGGGGCTGGCACCCCCTCCCCCCCACTCCATTTCAGGTCATGGAGCGTGTGCCGCAGGCCCAGGCATTGGCTCTTGTCGCGCGCCTGGGCCCCTCACGGGGCTTGGCTTAGAGGCAGCGCGGCGGTGCAAGGGGCCTGCATTGTGCCGGCCTGGACCGCGTTCTGGGGGTTGGGTCGTGCTCGTCTTCTCGGTGCTCAGCCCTGCCGAGGACTGCACTCAGGGGGCCACCGGTGTTGCTTGGGGCATGAGGCGATTTTAGGGCGGCCCTTTGCGCGCGTCTTGGCAACCCCTCGTTCTTCGCCCGGGCGGGCAACGGCCCGTGAGCAAGCCCTTGCTCATGCCTCTTCAAGGCCCCGCGGCAATTTAGCGGCAGAAACGCCTTTTCCGTGCGTGCGTGAGTGACTGAGTGTGTGCCTGCGTTCGTTCGGGCTGGGGTTGTACATGCGTGCGTGCGTGGGTGCGTGCGTGCGCGCGCGCGACTGAATGGTCCTGTGGCCGCTATGGTTTCGTATGTTGATCGTCTGTTGCATGTCTGCATAACCCTAAGACACACGGTGACTGGTATACCCTCTGACCTCCCTGAACTGACCATCGGCACGTGACAAGTGGAATGCGTGAGCTCCCAGCGTTTGGTGAATGCTCCAGCAGTTGTATCGGTCATGCGCCCGCCAATGGGGGGCGGCGCAGTGGAGGGCATCGCATTGGCTGGCGTGTGCGCGCGCGTGTGCGCGGATGGGGGTGTTCTGGGTTCTGTGCCAGACCCCGGCCAGTGTACAAGCGAAACGGAGCGCGGGGAGCAGAACGGATCCAGATAGGCAGCGAGTGAGGACTGTGTGATACGCGGCGTTGGGGACTGGACCGCGTGGGGCCGATTTCGCACGCGGAAGCGATTGTCGCGTGCGATGGGGTTTCAGACTCCCGTTCCGGTCCGGGCCTTCGGGCTCCAACCCGCTCGTCGATCGGGTCGCGGACGCGGCCATTGCCCCTCGCGCCTTGATCATGGGGGGAAGCGTGTTGTCACACGCGTCGAACATTTTCTGCGACGCGTGTTCCATTGCCGCGACGCCGCGGAGCACAGCAGCTGTGGCGAGTGACGTGCGTGGTCTCGATTGAAGGCCTGTGATTGGTCTGTGTTCCACGTACTTTTCTGTGTAGACCTCCGGTCGTCCAAAGGGTGAGTGGGTGGGCAGGGCTGCATCACAGCGGAATTTTTTTGAAGGACGTGCCCCTGCCCCCAACCCCCCCGCCCCCGGGCCCTCCCCCGGCTTCCAAGTCTGATCTAGAGCTGCGTTTGTGGCAAATGTGTTGGTACTTTATGGGGTGCCGAGGAGTGAGCTCTTGGTGCTGTTTGCATTCCTGCAGTCGTCCAGCAGTCGTGAAGTGTGAACAAGCCACGAGGTTTCTGTGCAGTGCTGTGTTCCCTCTTGCCTACCACACAGTACCGAGGCCTCAGACTCTTGATAACTTTGTCTCTCTGTGCTGTGAACGACCCACGCCTGATCCATCCAGAAGCCTCCAAGAACCAACACAAACAAAATTTTCGGCAGATTTGGTGGGCTGGTTGGCAGGAAATTGTGCAACCCCAAAGGTTGCGATCACAGTTTTTTTGTTCTCCCTTTGGTTTGTGTCCTTCAACAGTGTTTTTCTGTGAGAGAGACAGAGGGAGGGGGGCTAAGTCAGCTTGCCTGAGTAGGTGAGGGAGTGACTGAGTGAGCGAGTAGGCGAGTCCGTTTCCGGCCACTATTTGCATCCGGGCCAACCGTCGGCCGCTGTCCGGTACTGGCCAGGGAGTGGCAGCATGACCTGCAGCCGGGAAGAAGGGGCGGAAGAGTTTGGAAACAAGTGGGTGTGTGGAGGTGGAAGGTAGGGGCATCACGTTGTAGCCCCAGTGAGTATTGGTCTCGAAGACACTGGCAGTTTGAGTGTACAAAGTCCATGTGCATAGCCCTGACTCTGATTGTGACCGACACCTGCTCTGATGAGGTCCCCATGTTGATTTTTTGTATTTGCGAGAACTTCTGGGAAGGCTTCAACTGATGCAGCCTGCTCGCCCGTGGACCAAGCATAGGCAGCCACCCCGTTCATTGTGCGTTTTTGGCACCGGTTCTGGCGGTGTTGGACTCAGTTAATACCCAGGCCGTTTTGGGCCACGTTTTGGGGTGAGGATTAACCCAAAACGTGGACCAAAGCGGCCTAGGAATGAACTGAGGATTGACCCAAAGAGTGGGGCAAAACGGCCTGGGGCCTCGCTTGGGATTAACCCCAAAGGTGGAGCAAAAAGGCCTAGGTGATATCTGGGGATTGGCCCAAAAAGTAAAGTGAAACGACCCAGGGATTGACTCGGGATTGCCCCCAAAACTGGACCAGAATGGCTTGGGGATTAGCTGGGCATTAACACCGGAGGCGCCGCCACAGATGGTCCACAGGTACGGTGCGACAGGTGGTGCACAAGTACGGCGCCACAGATGGTGCATAGGTACGGCACCACATGTGGTCCACAAGTGCGGCGCCACAGTCATGGTCTGCATTGTCTACTTGGCCAGTCAAGGGCCATTTTGGGACCCCCCAACTTGACCCATGATTTCAAACCTATTTACTCCCCCCCTTTTCAAGCAAGCCAAGTCCAACCAAAAATTTCCAAGCGCAAACGGAAACATTATTGCACCCCACGCCGCACATGCATGTAGCTGACATCAGTCCCGGCCACTTGGCCAACCAAAGGCCATTTTGGCACCATTTGGGGGTATAGCGGGAACACCCCGGCTTGACCCATAATTGCAAACCTAATTCACCTCCCGCTTTTAGGCAAGTGTCCGCGGACACTTCCCTTGTGTCCGCGGGCATTTCTCGGATGTCGGCAGACATTTTCTGGGTGTCCGCCAGAATTTTTGGTGCACGGACATTCCCCAATTGTCCACAGACAGTTCCCGGACGTGCGCAGTATTTCCGTGGTGTCCGCGGATTGTTCCAGGGTGTCCGCAGACATTTCCTTGTCGGAATCGTGGGCAAACACCTGGGAACGGAATGGAGAGTGAACACACTTGACGCAACAATCAAGTGGACCTCATGGCCAAAATGGCCATTCGGCCGCCATTACCCGATCATAACCTGCATCACCCCGGCGACATCGCCATGTGCAGTGGACCCGCACCTACGCCCACCCGCAAGTGGATTCTCCGTCGTCGACGCACAGTGACATTCCCGGGCACCCACTGGACATCATATCCATGCGGGGCACACACCGCATGCTCTGGGTATGGTGGTTGTGGAGACATATCGGATGGGACGGCACCGGCCCTCCCTGGGATCACACCTCCCCAAAGTGTCCTTTGTGCCCACTCCACCACGGCACCACAGTGCACCAACACCTCATCCACTACATGAGATGGAAGGTAGCATTCCGCATTATGTGGCTGGCCACTTGGGGACCCTGGCAAGAAATCATGGAGGCTTGGTGGGCACGTGCCACATCAGCGGACTTGCACCACGTGTCTTGCCTGCGCATACCGCAGTCCGCATGGGAATTCCTGCCCTAAAAGCTCTGACCCAACTTCCGTAAGCGGGTGGCTTGGCACCACCCTCTCGACCGACCGGACTCTCTGTGGCCAGTGACTGTAGCCCATGGCGGCTGGAGATATCCGAAGTAATGCCAACGGTGTCGAGTTGCCCATGCCGTGTGTCTTGGGGGGGGGGGGGGGCGCAAGTAGCCACAACGCCGCACAGATTATGAGGGGGCTACGATGTCAGGTTTTGCTGTGTCCTCTTTGTCCTATCCCGTCGTGCAATAGACAAAACTCCACAGTCATTGATGCATCTGCCTCCGGCCAGCCCTGCACAGCTCTTCCCATGCATGATTCTGACCGGGACTTACCCCCCCCCCCCCCCTCTTTGTATAAGCTACAACAAAATACCAAATTAATGTGGTCCCTACGCCTACTGTAGCTTGGACAAGGCCCTAGAACCATGTGTTACATGGGGTATGTAAACTACGAGGCCACCCACCATGCCACCACGGGATCCCTCGGCACCGTCCACACCTACCATGGCGGTATCCGCCTGGTATACCAAACGGCGTCCACACCGGGTGCGCCCAAATCCGACAGACTCTGTTTCACGTGACCAAGTGAGGTACACACCCAAGGAACCACACTTGGACATGCAAGGACCACACGCCGACATGATAGTCGTCCACCAGAGGGTGCACCGTACGTGGCCCCACCCCCACATACTATAGGCGAATGTGGGCGGTCCCAGACCTCGACCAATGTCCACAGCGGCCGGCGTCCAGGACGCAAGCTACGCACGCGGCACGATGCTTGGCAGAGCCGTGGTTTGCATACTAGCGGAGTGTTCTCGAGGCTGCAGCAGAGGCCCCGCATGTGGCACATGCGGCACAACTACCCACACCACACTCCACCATGCACCAACACCTGCAATGCCTTGCTGCTTGGCTTTTCATGCTAGAACAGCAATACACATGCCACCGGCGGTGCATGGAGCGTTTTTCACTCATTTGCTGCCTTTGGCGTGTGGAGTGTGCCACACAGGGGCCATGCACACTATCTCCCAAAAGACAATGTCGACAATGACCTAAAGTCTTGGGTACTCGGTGTGCTCTACACGTACCCACCATAGCTCAAAGACACCGAGGGACTCATTTGTTTGTGGATTTGCTGTGGCGGGTGTCGGAGGGCGACATCGAACAGGCGGCTACTCTCACCCATGCCCCACCACACTCCCCCAATCGCGGGCCTCATCTGTTGCAGTATGACTGAGCAAGATGATGACGACAACCATGCGCCTGTCGACCCTTGCTGGGACTTTGGCCTCCACTGGCACAACGGCGGCAGAACTC
Organism: Eutreptiella sp. 'Long Island Sound 2002'; assembly: GCA_964036045.1. NCBI lineage: Eukaryota > Euglenozoa > Euglenophyceae > Eutreptiales > Eutreptiaceae > Eutreptiella > Eutreptiella sp. 'Long Island Sound 2002'. The sequence goes on along the minus strand of OZ038399.1, from coordinate 11,333,205 downwards.
TTACCGCACTTATCCACCCTTGTCTCCCGACTTGCTCTACAGCCTGGATGAGCCGACTTGCGTCCTACGAGTGCCGCCATTGTACTTCAGTCTGCCGGCCAAGCCTACACGTGGGGCTGATTTGACAATCCTCCCAAATCCTTTCTTCAGAGTGTCACATGTGGATGAGGATTCGACCAGCTGAAGATGTGTGAAGTTGCTCACCCTATTTGCCACACGCTGGCATTGGGGGGGTGATAGGTTGAGGAACCGACTGGGTGCGCGTTGCTATTGTCCAGGGCGACAAGGCGCTTGCTAAAAGGTCTTCCTTGTCGGGTAGCGGGGCTGTTGTAGAGCAAAGGCACAAGCGAAGGAGGCATTTGCTGGTAGTCTGAAGCTTCGTACCCCTTAACATGCATATTTCTCCCACCTGTTGAAAATTCGCTTGCGCCCCTTCCCCGACGGCGCAGCACCAAAACAACACAACCAGCATTGAAACAACACAGACGGCACCACAACAGTAAGGCCAACAACAAAAAGGCAAATGCCACACCGAAAACAGCCCAACCAGCACCAACAAGGCCATACAGGGTGTCCGCGGGCATTTCCTTGATGTCAACAGAGATTTTCGAAGTGTCCACAACCATTACTCGGGTGTCTGTAGACATTTCCTTGTTGTCCGTGGACATTACCTTGGTGTCCATGGACATTTCCGCGGTGTCCGTGGAAATTTCCCGGGTGTCAACGGACATTGTCCCGATGTCCGTGGACATTTCCCAGGTATCTGTGGAGATTTCCCAAGTGTTTGCGGACATTTCGCAGGTGTTCGCCCATGATTCTTTTTCTTTTATTGCTAACTCCAAAAGTTCAAAGAATACTCAAGACAATTCTTGGAAACGGGGCGTAACTCTAGAATATGATGCGATGGACCCCTACAAGGCAGGGCACAAAGGCGTAGACCCAAAGCTCATAGTTTCTCCGACATTGCTCACCTCATGTACCAGGCCGGTCCTTCTGCCAACCTAGCAACACCGAACCCGACGGATCGATTTATGCCGGACGCCCTTTGCCATGCTGGTGTCCAACGAGGATTTTGTCTTGGCGCACACCACGTCCACCCTTCGTGCCGGATTTTAGGGCCCCCGGGACCGTTTTCGATGATTTTGAACCGGTTTTTGCAACAGTTGAGTTTTTGGCCATCCCCGCACATCCCTTTCTTGTCGGAAGTTTTCTCTGTAGTGGAGCTGGTGGTGGTCGTCGCATGCTTCCCTGTTTATCACACCTGCCAGAATAAAGTCTGCTAAGTGCCATAGGAACAGGGGCAACACCCACAGTGGGACACAATTGCTTCCCAGCACCAGATCGTAGAAAGGAAACCACGGCCACGGGTCTAACAGCCCAGCCACCAAGATACTGAGGATTTATGCTTGAACACCCACAACTCTGCCCCGTTGATTTGGGTCTCCGTCAGGTGATCTACCCGGTTTGTCGTTGCCGCTTATTGCCGATTACAGTGATCTTTATCTCCTTGTAAGTTCGCCATATGGTGTGGCAGTCACCTACCGCACTAGAGAGCCCTCTGGTTATTGCCTACCGTGGACACTTGGGAAAGTTCCGTGAATACCCCTAAGACATTTCCTGGGTGTTAGCGGACATTTCCGTGTTTTGCGCGGACAATTCCCTGATGTGCGAGAACGTTTCCTTGACATGCGCGGACATTTTGGTGGTGTTCGCCGACATTTCGCTGATATCAGCGGACATTTCCTTGGTGTCCGCGGACATTTCCCGCCTGTCCACAGACATTTCGTTGATGTTTGGGGACAGTTCCCTGATGTCCGTGGGCATTTTTCTGTTGGAATCGTCGGTCAACACCCGGAAAATGCCCACAGACACCTTGAAAATTTCCGTGGATACTCAAAAAAATGTCTACGGACATCAGGAAAATGTCCGCCGGCACCCGGGTAACGTCTGCGGACAGTTCAGAAATCTCTGTTGACACCAGGGAAATGCCTACGGACACTTGGGAATTGTCCATGGACACTGGGCACCCTACGATGCTGCTTTTCCACACTCACAGTGGCTATTTGTCCAGCGTGCATCATGAGAAAAGATAATTGCACCGCGTCAATGATTTGCAGCTGCAGTGGGCCAGATGGTGTGGCTGTTGACGTCGAAGGTTGTCTCTGGGAAATCCTGCAAAAGCTAGGTCGTCACGAGATAAATAATTTGCACCCCTACCCCTATACCACTGACTAGGAGTTGCCTGATTTTGCTCGCAAAGAATCACTCTTGTAGGGTCTCCAAAAGAAGTCTAGTCCCTTAAGTACCCAGAGCTGCCTGAATAGACTAGATCTTGAATGCTGGAGGGCCAGGGACGGGTAATACCCTATTCTCAATGTCAAAGGTGCTTCAGTCGTCTCCAGATTTCATTCTTGGGCCTTCCGAACTAGCGGTAGCCATATGGTAAATGGGCGACCAGAGCTGGCTAAAAAAAATGAACAATTTGTTTGCGACCAGGGACTTCTATGGTTCCAGAACCCTACCCTATCAGAAGGCTGTGCAGCCTGGGGTGGAGCAAAAAGGAGGGGTCCTGAGCCTGAACCAGGGTGGCGCGAACAAAGGGGGGAGTTGGTATGACATATGTACACCTAATGGCTTTTGGGACCCTTGGGGGGGGGGGCAAGTCCCATATCTCAATTACTCCGACCCCCTTGAGCCCCCCTATTCTATAGAAGACTCTAGAGTAGGCAGGTTTGTCCCTAAATAATTAAGTTAAGGTCGCTTGCCTTACTCTGTCTTGATCCTGTGATGTGAATCGAATAGTTCCAATATACAAGAATATTCCGATCATTGCTGTGCTGGATTGAACAAGGCCTCTGCACAACAAGTGCCGCAGGTCCATCACCACCAAAAAACATCCATTTTTTGCCTCCAAATTAGGCACCGTGAAACATCGCCAGGAAAGCGGCACACCATCTGACATTGTGTCTTCTTGAACAAAGTTTCATAATTTTAGCAGATGTGGGGCTTTAGTAAGGGAAATGTGTTGAACTCTGGCCTAACCAAGTATTTAAGGATCTCTATTGTGAGGGCTCGTGTGAGTACCCAGTCCTCAAGCCGAAGACCGTACCACAGCATACAAGTCTTCAAATATGGATGCTTGATAACATGCCACCGCAATAAAGCAGAGGTATGCACAAATAATTGACTCAAAATACAGGGGGGGGGGGTGATTCACCTGTCACCCAAAGCCAATGAAGGCCGCTTGTGGTAAAAAGATGCCAATTTTTTTTGGCCAAAAAATGGGAATTTTTGGTCTTGACAAACCTGATACACTTATTGTTGGGATTCCCCATCATCTTGCATATCTCATGCCTGAAGCACTGCAGGTTTTTTTACTCATTTTTGGCCGCAATAAACCATGCATGCACTCATAAAGGCGAAAAATGCAAAACAATTGTGCCTAGTGGCCCTGGACCCTTTGATCTAACCTCTCCATGTTGCATAGGGCGCCATTGGGCACTCACAAAAGAATCCGGCCTTTGATGTCATCCGTGAAGCACATAATTTCCGTTGTCGAGCATTTTCTGAATCCTGATATCCCATCAAGTGCTAAAAACGAAAATGACATGTGCCTTGTGTCCCTTGAAACCTTGCAATCACCTTTCCGTGTTGCCTGTGGGGCACTATTGGGCACTTACCGCAGAAACCAATGTCTTATGCCAACATGAAGCACTTTGGGTCCGTTTTTAGCACACAATTAGAACCCAAATATGCTATGGATGGTCAAAAATGTGCTCACAAAGCGCTTAGGACGCACACCACTCATACCTAACGCCCCTTGCAGCCTTGAAATCAAATTGTTATTCAGCACTGGGTCATTATTGGACATTGGCCAAGAAACTTGCATCTTGGGTCCAGTTTACCATGGACAATTAACTGCAAAAAAAGGAAATTATCATAAATGATTGGTTTCACACATCATTTGTGTACAGAATCAAAGAGTTGGGGCTAAACGTCAATTTACAGGACGAAAAAAAATTGGCACTGCAAATTTGCATCGGTTTTATACAGGCGTACCAAATTGACCTGTCTAAGGGGGCACGTGTTAAAAGGCGATGTGCCCTCAGCATGCAGCTGCTGCTGATCTTTCTTGCTTGTCCCCTTCTGCTTGCTGTTGTGGTTCTTGGTTTCCGTTCATCACTGCGCTGCTGGTTCCCTCGCCTTGCTTGTTCATTCTTGTTGGTTTTTTTTTCGTGGCTCCGTCCGTGCCGTTGTGGTGCAGTTTTGGGCTGTGATCGTGTGGTGCATGTGGTGTCGGTGTCGGTTATGCTGTTTTGGTGCGTGTGCCTTGATGTTGGTTGGACTATTGTTGTGCTGTGTATGGCCTTGTTGGTGCTGGTTGGGCTGTTTTCGGTGTGGCATTTGCCTTTTTGTTGTTGGCCTTACTGTTGTGGTGCCGTCTGTGTTGTTTCAATGCTGGTTGTGTTGTTTTGGTGCTGCGCCGTTGGGGAAGGGGCGCAAGCGAATTTTCAACAGGTGGGAGAAATATGCATGTTAAGGGGTATGAAGCTTCAGACTACCAGCAAATGCCTCCTTCGCTTGTGCCTTTGCTCTACAACAGCCCCGCTACCCGACAAGGAAGACCTTTTAGCAAGCGCCTTGTCGCCCTGGACAATAGCAACGCGCACCCAGTCGGTTCCTCAACCTATCGCCCCCCCAATGCCAGCGTGTGGCAAATAGGGTGAGCAACTTCACACATCTTCAGCTGGTCGAATCCTCATCCACATGTGACACTCTGAAGAAAGGATTTGGGAGGTGCGGATTAAATTCATTTGTGGCACTGTGGACTGTGGTTGCCAATGATGAGCGTGTGGCAGAGGTAAAGTGAAGCAGCGGTCCCACGCTTCCAAAGTGGAGTGCTTGCACTAAACACCACCTCCAGACACCCAAATGTCGCGCCATGGGCGCAACAGTCAAAACTCCGAACACGTCACATTTGTGGGTGCCCCTACCTCGCCCCCACCGAAGCTTTCCGTACGTTCTATGCAGCGATTGGGCAATGGCTCTGTTGGCTTGGCACAGCATTTGGGCGATCCTGTTGGTGTTGCCCGTCCATCCGTTGGAAGCAGCAGGTGTGCCCCCGCCCCTGCCATCACATAGGCATGTCGTGATTGGTACCAGTGCGCCGCACAGAATGGAACAGGTGTTTGTCCATAATGATGCGACCAACTCTTTCCTGACTAGTCCCTGAAAAACAGGCAGTTCAGCCTGATTTTGTCCTGGTAATCCAGGGCGAATACCATTGCATGAACGCGGTCGGAACTCAGTCTTTCGGGGTTGTCCTTTCGTGGCATTGCAAAGCGCTGCCTCGTTTGTCTTGATCACGATGTACAGTAAGTCCCCACCCCCTGCGGGGGGTGAGCTCGTGCCTGGCAGCAATGCCGCTGCGCAGGCCACCCCCGCGGGGGCGGCCGTCTGCCGGCCGGGCGGAGGCCCGGTTGGGGTGGGGGACCATGCCGCCACCGCGGGCTGGGGAGGGGGGGGGGAGGGCTGTGGGGCAGGGTTGCCGTCGGCGGTCGCGCTGCCGGGGGGCGGTTCCTCCCGGTGCCCCCCCCCCCCCCTGACGCGGGATGGGTGGTGCGCTCGCGCGCGCTGCTCGCGTTCGCACGTCGTCGCGGCAGTTGGTCGTTCCGTGCATGTGGCCCCAGGGGCCGCTTCCCCAAAGTTTTGGGCGCCGAGAGCCGTTGCCGAGCCCGAGGCTGGACCGAGGGGGGCAGCGCCACCGCCGCCGGCTTCGCGCGGCCCAGCCACGCCGAGAGGGCCTGTGCCCCCGCTCGTCGTTCATGCAGAGCCACAACGCGCTGTCCCGGCAATGTTGGGTGGGTCTCCTGTTTTGTCCATCGGCCTATGTGCAAAGGTCGGGGGGTGGGAATTCATTGTTCAAAGGGTCATGAGAGTGGGCTATGCGGCACTTGGGTCCTCGGGATACGCAAACAACACCCAGACAGTTGCCCTTGCGGTGGGCTCGATGCAAGGTACCACGTTGACCACGGAGGAGTGGCTGCGGGTGACAAGTTCGCATGTGCACGTGGACAAATCTTGCACGTGCCCGGGTCCATGCCTAGTTTGAACGGCAGTGCGAGGACGACTTGCCGGGGGATGAGATCGAAACACTTGATGTAGTTGATGCTCATCCCCGCAACAGCCCAGTGCTTCAAGCAGCACAGCTCCAGCATCATTGCTTCCCCGTCCATGGCCCTCAAAGCCGGCTGGAAGCTGAAAGCGCTCTAGTGTGCCCACCCCAACTGATGGCGTCGACCATGCATATCGCAGGCCAGAGCTGATACACTCTGGACAGCACCATGAGGGGGCGCGTGTTGAGGGGACCCGTCGGCCCATCCTTGGGGATAAGGGTCGCGTACCACTCTGCCAAGTCGACCTGCCACGGGCCCATGTGCTCCATCTCCCAGAGCAAATTAGTGCCAACTCCTCTTTTGAGGTACACCAAATGTTGGCTATTTGTAGGAAGCCTCCTATTGCTACCCCCTTATCTCCTTGAGTGATCCCAACGTTAGGAATACGTGGATTGGAGGAAGTTGCTCAACGGAATGTTGTTGTTGGTGGTGTCATCGTGGTCATCGTCTGCGTCAATTTGGGCCGACAAATGCATGTGGGCCAGCCGCCGCCGGAGCCGGGAACTGGTGAGCTAGGACGCCAACATGGGCACGCACCGAATGTGGTGCCGTTAGCGGCGGGGGAAGGCCTTATGGTCCCGTTCTGCCACCTCAACGTACTTTGGCTGATAGTGCGCCAGCATCCTATAGGAAATTGCCTATCTCCCGTAGGTGCCATCTGGCCTAGTCAGGTAGGTTACCATCGGCGCATAGGACTCATCCTTCAACCACCGGCAAACCGCGCTAAGGCCGGAGGATCACCCCTCATCTAACCATCGTGCAAAGCCCCGGTCCGCCTGCTGCTGCCCCGGGCGTGCCTTCCCTATCAGGGCTGTGCGAAAGCCATCACAGTGCGTCCGCTGGGGAGAGTAGTGCACATGGTCTGTCCCTTTGCGGCACGGCAAGTGTAGCGGGGCCGCCGGTAGGGCCTCCTTGGTGTCCACGAAGGAGGGGCCGAGGTCGGGAAAGAAGAGGGCTATTAGGGTCTTCTCTGCCAAGTCCGCAGGCCAAAAATGCATTCCACGTCCCCGCCTACGAGCTCTCCCTGCCAGCAACTCTCCAACTGGTCGATGAGGCAGAACAAGAGCTACGTGGTCTCATGTTCCTCCCGGGGGGCTGGTCATTGATGGCTCTCAGTGGCCAATAATGCGTTAAAATAGCGACTTTTAGCCTGGTTTTGGCCCAATCTTTCTGGAAGTTCAGGACGATCGCTGGTGCGCCAAGTTGGTGCTTCCAAATGGAGTTCCTGTTCTGTAATGGTTCCTGTTGGACAGATCCCGACAAGTCATACCCTTCAATCGCAGCCGCACCCGATGCAGATTCCCCTGTTGACAGTTCTGGGGTTCAGATTGGTGGGCAGAATAGGAATGCAGTGTACTGGATTTCAGGCATCCTTTGGCTGGCGGCTGTCACTGTCGCTTTGGTGTTTGTGGTGCAGCTGAGTGAAGGGGTGAACCTTTGCCCTTCTAATTGTGAGCATTTGTAATACATACAAGAATTCACCCACAATTCCACATTCACCCTGAGGGAAAACAAAGCAGCAGTGGCCCAGGGTGACGATGCAGTGTAGTGCCCTCTGGCGCACCCTGACCACTGTCATGTTCACGCACAGAAGACTGCAGGTGCTTGATGCCCGGGGCACGGACCAGTGGGGACAACGCGTATCAATGCAATGGAACCACCTTTTATTGTGCTGCTCATGAGGCGTGCCACGACCCAGGCGTCTGCAGTACAGGTGTGGCATCAATGCCTCTGAGTCGCGGAAGATGCATATGTGCATTGGTGAATGCATTTTGCTTGTGCTACATATGGGAAGGGTAAGTGCTCCATGTTGCAGGAGGGGGCTTGAGAAGAAGGGAAGGAGGGTTGAGGGAGGTTAAGGGTGATGGGACGATCGATCGATCGAAAGTGTGTGGATTGGGGTGTGTATGTGTGTGTTTGTGTTTGTGTGTGAGGCAATGGTTACTGTCGAGTCCTGCATTTCCGTGGCCCATTGTACTGCTGTTACGGCAGCCGTGGGGGGGGGGGGTGGCTCTTTGCGAGCTGGGGCTGTGTGATGAGATTGAATGCCCGCCCCCCACCGGCCCTGGCTCCCCATCGTCAAGCGGGAGACGGCATGTTTTTTTGGCGTCAGTGCCGACGCAGAAACTCAAAATTACAGACAGGATCGCCAAACCTATTCATGTTTGTGGTTTGTTTTGGCGGCTGTGCACAGTTTTGGCTTAAATGAGCTTCAGGTGGCACAAATTCTTGGTCTGCCACACTCCAGTGCGGTGCTGTGAGGCCCCAGACTGCCAACAGACTTGCGGTGGCCCCATGCAAACTCTCTCCTCGTGCTGGTGCTGGCCCCTGATGCGCCACAACGAAAGGGCACAGTCTGACCGTGTGGCATGGGTTGCAGTGACTCGGACGGGGGTACAACCAGACGGAGGAGGCTCACAGTGTCCGCCCCCCGCAGCAGCCTCCTGCAAAGACCCCGAGCACACAAGATCCTGTCCATAAATCCCACACATCGAGCAACGCTCTTGGCTTTCCTGCGGCTGCCCAATGGCTCTTTGAACGCCTTTGCCAAACACGAAGGGGGCACCCCCCGCAACCGCCGGCCGCTCACACCAAAG